>JARQOC010000001.1:363925015-364022749 GCA_033576535.1 Allobates femoralis
CAGCTTTTTTGATGTGGGCAGCAAGACGCTGAAACTCAAAACGCTGCTTTATACTGATAAAGGGGAAACTCTTGGGTGAATCAGGCAAGATGAAAAAGTGATGTGTGACCTGTATGTGCCATCCCACAAATCCTACTTCTGTAAGAGACTTGGAAAAAAATTTGTAAAAATGAATTTCCCCAAAGGACTTATCCGAATTTGATGACCGTCATTTTCCCCCCCCGCCAAGTTCTAAGTCCAGCATCACTAACGTCTGTTCTTTTTTTGGGATAAAAATAACAAATAAATACGGGCGCAAGCCACATCCCCTATAATGTTTTTTTAATTCGTTTCAGATGTCAGCATCCTAAGTCATGACAAAGGATGTTTGGGACATCTGAAATGAAATGTGTAGAGGAAATTATAGGGCATATGGAATTTGCTGTTTTTTATTTTTTAATCAATCCAATAAAAGAAGCCGAAGTTAGTGAACTCGGACTTGGAACTTTTCTTTAATGCCCTACACGTCCGGGGCTGAGGGGACTGTGCTCAGACATTAGGGCTTACAACAGTGTGGTAAATCTGGATTTTCTTTATAGGGAAATATTTTCTCACTTCTCAAAGTTTTTTAAAACACCCTTTTTTCGGGCAAAAAATGCTGTCTTGAACCCAAAGTTGATATCTCACAGTTAATGAGCTCCTTTTTAATACAATAGGGCTAAGACCCTCCCTAAACTAACTCTTTGCATTTCTTTGGGAAAAGTACTCACAAAAAGGGGAATTCAGAACATATCCCATCAATGGAAGGCTATCATATATAATGCTAACTAGCAATACCCAAATTTCGTAAGTTATTCAATTGTGAAGAAAATATGCACTTATTTTTTTTTTTGAATGGCCATGCAGATTTTGTACTCATACAGTAAATGCAAAAATGCCCCTTTTAGGACTTTTTTTTGAATCGATAACTCCCTATAATAGATATGTTTGGTGTATTCATGCACAAAATATTGGCTGGTCATAAGTTATTTCCAATAACAATTTGAGGAGGAGAATCGGGGCAACGATCACCCACAACCCGACCACACAGTACAAGCAGCGTCAGCTGCGGCAGACCCAGGGGTGCACTATCCTATTCCACCTCCAACACCCCCTCCCCTGCACCCTGTAATTTAAAGCTGAATAAAGCTGTCCATTGAAGAAAATCTCCTACCGGGTGAGTGCCTCCTTCTTTATATTATGATTGTATTTCCAATAACAATATGGTGATATTTTGGAATTTTTACCTTTAACTTTGTTTTAGAAAAAAATATGATAATAATATTAATAAATGAAATACATCATCTCCTTTGCAAATGATTTATTAATCAGTAAATAACCTTCAAACATTTGCTTCATTCGGATACGATTTCTCAAGTAAGTAATTATAACATATTTGTATTGTTTAACTCCAGCACAGAGGCAAAGCCACAGGAAGCTTCAAGATACACGTGTGCATCATAAAGTGCTATACTGCCACATTAAACAAGAATTGAAAACAGTGACCGGTTATATGGAGCGTCCAATGTTCATCACAGTCAGTTACTTAAAGCCTCTCGGCAATCCATCTGGGATACATAAAAAGGTACTAATTATGTTCCAATAATTTGTGGCAGGGTGCACAAGTGTTAAGCATCATTTGGATCCTACACTTAACCCTTTTCCCAAATGAACCAAAACATTTTATAACAGTGACTTATTATTGCATTAAATGAATATGAAACTGCCACTTATCCACCCCATTCAGATGTGTGGCTTATTCTGCGCTGTATTGTAAAACTCGCTTCCAACATCTGGCATACTGAAAGTGGAAAGCTGAATGGGGGACAGATTTCTGTTCCAGCAAGTATGTCTGAGGAACTTGGGAGATGGCAGGAAAGGAAGGAAACAGACCTTGGGAAATAAATAATTAAACAATAAAAGGAAAACCATAGGGGCTAATTAAATATAAGGAATAATCAAATTGGATATGGAAATATAGACACAGCTGACAATGTATGAGTAAACGTATGTTGATAAATAGTCTTTTCTAATTACACGTTTGCTTTCAGAACTAAAGTCTAGATTTTCTGGGCTGCAAGCCAAATCTGTCGCAGTCTAGACATGGAGGTCTGCTTCCCAGCTATTCCTTCCGATATACAACCTTCTAGAAATTACATGCAATATACCTAAGCTGTACACTAACAAAGACATGGGTATTTATCATCATTAGATATGAAAAAAATAAGGCACATTAGATGGCAGTACTAGCGCGCCCTCCAGAGATGCATTCAAGGAGACGGGACTAGCAGATTATCAGATATGGTTGTACTCGGTTTAAGGTGAAGCAATTCAATATTTGAGAAGAAGCAGCTTCAACAAAACTGAAAAAAGTGGTACTTCCCACTGGTACGTGAAAAAGACATCACGTTATTGTAATCGTAATCTAAATAGTGGGAACAACAGATGCACACAACTAGATCTAGCAATTTATGTGCAAGAAAATTGCCATCTGCTGGTCAATAGAATCACTTAGAACTGATTAAACATCAAAGCTGTTTCCTCATGTGGTAGTTGTTGTATAGAAATTATGAATAAAAGGATGGAGCATCAGAGAAGAGGTGGAGTTGGAACCAGATCTGAGATGGAAGCAGACGTGTGAGTAGTCAACAAAGTTATAGCTGCCATTCCTGAGAAAGTACCCTGTGGCCCCTGGATCTACTGATTAGGTCTGAGTTGTATCGATTCCAAAAGAAGCCCAGACTATGCCAGTCATGGCACTGAGGCGAGACTATGCCGGTGAAGACCCTAAAGACAGAATACGTCAGTCCAGACCTTAAGACCAGACTACGCTGGAGCCCGCCCTGCTCCAGATTATGCTGTATGCATACAGCGGGGCAGACAGAGGGCAGCACAGAGAGGTAGTGGGCGGGAGGACCCTCTAAACAGCGAGGACTTCATAATCAGATAAGTCCCTCCGGACTCGTTATCTCTAAACTTTCTAAAGTGTTTTTTACAGCTTACAGGGGAGGAAGAAACACGGGTGACCCCTTATATGAATGCAGCAGACACACTGTATTCAGTCGTGCTTTCAGTTTGGAAAGCACCAGGGGGGTGACAGGTCCTCTTTAACAGAGATGAATGGGAATCCTATATTTTGTTTGGGAATCCATTTTATTTTTTAGCAATTTAATCCACCTAATGGATGAATGCATAGAAAAAAAACATTGAAGCCACTAACTGCTATAGGGGAATGGTTCCTCCATTCTCATTAAAGGGAATTTGTCATGTCCTTTCTGTTATTAAACAACCCCAATGTTATTTAGATCACGTAGTGTTAACTTGTAACTTTTTTTGTTTAAATAGTTGTATTCATCCCAAAAAAGCATTATGGATACTTACATATTTTCATTAGGTAAATGGGCAAACAGTCAAGCAGTCATCTGGCTGGTTAACGGGTTAACAGACATGTCACTGAACTTGTTGAATGCTAAATGCGCTGTATAAAGGACCTGTGTGATGTCACCTCCATGTAACCATAATGGGCGTAGGGCAGTGAGCTAAATCGTTAAGGTCTATGTAGACTTAGCTCCCCCTATTATAGTCATATGGTCATGACATCATGCAGAATCTTGGCATTGCTACTAGTTCAGTTCACTGAACTATTAACTATTAATCAGCTGGATGACTGCTTGACTGTTTGCCCAACTAGCTAAAGAAATTATGTAAGCATCTAAAATGCTTTTTTGTGATGAATATGATTTTTTTTAAAAGGTTATTAATGAACACTACATGAACTAAATAACATTGGGGGTGGTTTAATAACAAAAAATACATGATAGATTCCCTTGACATGACACATGGGGTTGAAATTTAATTTCAATGTTTTTTTCATGGATGCCTGGTTTAATATAAAAAAGTTTTCTGGGGAAAAATTGATTTGCACAGCTTTTTCCAATGTTGCATTTACTGTACATGTTGTAAGTCAGGAACACCATTTAGATTTCCTCAATGAGATCCCCTGTACTTATGGATGATAGTTTTAAAATCAACCTTAAAAATTAATAAAGTCCCAATGTCATTAATTTTCTTCTGACTACAAATAAAATGACTAATAAAAAATGAATAACACGTTAATTTAACAACGTTCAAGCTACATTCAATGTGATCGTTCTTATAGTAGGGGTTAAATTGTAATTGCAGTGCCATCAGTAAGGTGGGTTAAACGCTTTGGCATTATTTAATGAAGGAGAAAATAATCCCTCTATAGATGAAGTATATCTCTTTATAAACTAAACCAAATATTTTAGTGCCATCTGTTTAGTCCATTGTTTAATGCTTTCTTAACACCATAACAAACAAAAAACACAGGATGAAATTACACCAGGAAACTACAACAACCTGTCAAGCCATCGCTGGCTGAACGAAGGGATTTAGCAAATCTTAATCTTGTATGACAATAGGACAAAACTTAAAGGGGCGATGTTTAGGTTCTTGAAATATACATGATATGCAGAACATACAATCTACAGAAATTGCTCCTGATTACTCCCAAGAAAACAAATCCTAGACTCAGAAAAAAAGTCTTATATTGAAGGCAGAGGTTAGATTGGCAAGTAAGTATGCCTAATCACTTTCACAATCATGTTACTAGAAAAAGTAAAATAAATACATTTATTATGCAAATAAAACAAACCAAATACATGAGCCAGATTTTGGTATACATTAATAGAACTAGACTCGGCACTCAAGAATGTGCTTTTGCATTATATGAATGTTTAATAGTGATAGTCCAAAATTCAACATAATAGATTTTATATTTCATTCATAACGTTGCGGTCCACAATTGACCCTCATTAGATACAGTTGTGCTCAAAAGTTCAAATACCTCGGCAGATTTTTTTGCTTTCTTGGCCTGTGAATTATAACACAAATAATTTTTTCCACTCATGGTTAGTGGTTGGGTGAAACTACTGTGTTTTCTCTTTTTAAATCATAATGACAACTAAAAACATCCTAATGACCCTGATCAAAAGTTCACATACCCTGGTGATTTTGGCCTGATAACATGCACAGATGTTGACACAAATAGGTTTGAATGGCTAATAAAGGTAACACCCTCACATGTGACCTGTTTGCTTGTAATCAGTGTGTGTGCATAAAATCTTAGTGAGTTTCTGGGATCCTGACAGACTCTTGCATCTCTCATTCAGCCACTAACGTTTCTGGATTGTGAGTCATGGGGAAAGCAAAAGAATTGTCAACAGATCTACGAGGAGAGATAGTTGAACTGTAGAAAACAGGAAAGGGATACAAAAAGATATCCAAAGAATTGATCATGCCAGTCAGCAATGATCAAATTGTGATTAACAAGTGGAAAATCAGGTGCTCTGTACACCCAAACCATGATCAGGTAGCGCAACAAACATTTTGGCCACAACTGCTAGGAAAATGGTTCAGGGTGCAAAGAAAAACCCACAAATAACATCAGCTGAAATACAGGATTCACTGAAAACTAGCGGTGTGGCTGCTTCAAGATGCACAATAAGGAGTCACTTGAAGAACAATGGGCTGCATAGTCGAGTCACAAGAAGAAAGCTATTACTGTGCAGATGCCACAAAAGTATCTCGCGTACAATATGGCAAAAAGCACAGAGACAAGCCTCCAAACCTCTGTAACAAGGTAATTTGGAGTGATGAGACCAAAATGGAACATTTTGGCCACAACCATAAACGTTACATTTGCAGAGGTGTCAACAAGACCTATGTCACCGTTTCGACTGTAAAGCACAGAGTTGGATCGCTGATGATGTGGGGATGTGTGAGCTTCAAAGGCACAAGGAACTTGGTCAAAGTTGAATGAAAGATGAATGCAGCACGTTATCAGCAAATACTGGAGACAAATTTGCACTCATCACCCCGGAAGCTGCGCATGGGATGTACTTGGACTTTCCAACATGACAACGATCCAAAACTCAAGGCCAAGTCAACCTGTCATTTGCTACAGCAAAACAAAGTGATGGTTGTGGAGTGGCCATCTCAGTCTCCTATCCTCAATATCATTTAGCAACTCGGGGGAGAACTCAGGAGCGCAGTTCATGCAAGAAAGGCAAGAATTTACAGGAACTGGAAGCTTTTTGCCAACTAGAATGGGCAGCTTTACCATCTGAGAAAATAAAGAGCTTCATCCACAACTACCACAAAATACTTCAAGCTGTCATTGATGTTAGGGCCTTTTAACATCAGGTTTTTGCTGAGTTTTGAATGCATTGCGTTTTTCATTGCGTTTTTACAAATAAATGCGGTAAAAAACCACATGCATTTTTACTCCCATGGGCTTCTATTGACAAAAATGCATACAAATGCAGTAAAAAAACATCAGAAAACGCGGTTGCGTCAAAACGCATGTGTTTTTTACCTAGCACACTGGAAACAGTGCTTGTAATGTAAAGTATTCGTTTTTACCACATTTATTTGCAAAATCACAGTGAAAAACGTAATGCGTTCAAAAAGCAAACACAGTTCAGATGTGCACTGGGTGTTAGAGGGGGCAATACACAGTATTAAGAACTACGGTATGTGAACTTTTATCAGGGTCATTTGGATGTTTTTGGTTGACACTATGATTTAAAAAGAAAAAACACAGTAGGTGACAATAAATGGCTTCACCCAACCACTGATCATGAGTGGAAAAAAAATTTTTTGTGTTATCATTCATATTCTCTGAAGAAAGGCCAATAAAGCAAAAAATCTGCTAAGGTATGTAAAATTTAGACCACAGCTATAGATTACTGTGGTGTGAGAGCAGATGTTTGAGTGAGTACACTCACAGTCTAGCATGGAAACTGTTCCTGAATATGGCATCAGGGATAAATCTGGGTTATCAGGAGCGCATGGTCTGGTGATAAGATCCTCCATTTGTGATGTTATCACCAGACCAAGTATTCCTGCTACCCTATATTTATCCTAGATGCCATAATCGAGAACAGTTTCCATGCTAGACTGTGAGTGTACGCACTCATACATCTGCTCTCACACCACAGCAATCAATCTGATGAAGAGCAATTGTGAATCGCAACGTTATGATTGAAATATAAAATCTATACTGTTGGATTTCAGACTGTCACTATTAAACATTCACCTAATTCATAAGAATATTCATGAGTGCCGAGTCTACTGGAACACTTCCACCCGGAATTCGGAGTGCAATATATAATTATGTTGAAAAAATTGTATACATGTAACATTTAGTTCACAATGTGGCCATTTAACAGAAAGAACTTTTGATAGTAAACAAATGAGTATATACCCTTCTGTAAAAAGTAATAGTATATATAAAAAAACATGGGGTACATAATACACACTGTTTGATCAAAAACAGTGTGTACTAAGTAGCCTATGTTATTTATATGTTCTATTACTTTTTTATTTTATGTTATGCGCTCATTTTGTTACTATGTTGTCGTAATGCAACTAGGATAAATGAAATGACATTCCATACAGCGTAGTTTCAACAAAACTGTATATCGATTGTGATGGTAGTTGTAGTCAACCAATAAGTTGATGTTCCTTCTGCAAACCTCCTCACAGAACCTTATGTAACATATTTTATACAGTTTTGAATTATTAAAAAAATGTAATTTTTAAGCTGCAGCTGATACGTTTTTCTTATAACTTTAGCAAACTTTATCAAAATCTAAAAATTGATGTAATTTATTTTTCACTTTGCAAGCTTCACTTGTACAAAGGGTTTAAGGGTCTTAGAAATTGGAATTTGGGAATCTGTGTAATAGGATGCTTTCTGTGGGAAAATGTTAATCTTTGCTATGGCTGGAACCTATACAAGATACCCAATAAAATCATATTTCATACTTTTATATGCTGCTACTTAAAGGGTATATCCTGGATTTAAAAATACAAAAAGTGCCTATGCACTAACAGACAGGTAGTTGCTAGTTGTGCTCGTCATCGTTCACTGCCTGCACAGAGCGGTCATAGACTGCTACTGCCGGCGATACAAGGGCTTCATCAAAATAGAGGAGGCTTCTTTTCCGCTCTGCTCTGTAGACGGAGCAGTACAGTTGACATCATGCTGACTGACAGCTGGCTCCCGCTACCTAACTGGGGGAACTGGCTGTCAATAAGACCATCATCACATGTGAGTCCTGTCAACTAAACAGACAAGCCACCTCTCTGTTGACATGGCATTAGTGGACGCTGCATAATTGCAGGCAGGAGAAGTCTTAGACTTCTCTGTGTCAGCAAAGACTGGTGCCAAGCACAACGGGCAGATGGGAGCAACTACCTGCCCATTACTGCTTAGTCACATTTTTTTAAAGTATATTTTACTTTGATTTTATTTTTTAATGAAGAAGGTTGTTAAACAGCCAAACTAGGAATGGCGTAATCAATTTATATACAACAAATATTTTAATATTTTCTTCTTATTAGTTACAAAAATAGTTAGAAAGTAATATAGATATTTGTTGAAAAATATTTCTTAGTGTTTAATTTGCAAACAAAATTTTTTCAGATGATCATCATTGGATATTTCACAAATACAGTGCAAATTTAAAGAAGAACATGACATTGACGTATTAAGTTCCCTACTGGATCCGTGTCTCTATGTCTAGTACTGAGAACTAGGGTTACGTTACTCAGTTTCCCACCGGTCTGTTGAATTGCTATGGGTAATTAAATTAAAATAAACATCACTGGTGCTTCATTGACATATTATCTATCAATATCTAGCACTGGATTTCTACAAGAATGAAAGATTCAACACATCATAGTGGTGTAAATTGCTAAACAATTTCAATCCAATACATACATAATAGTGCTTAGGTAAAAAAAAAATATTCAATATGGATTCCAAAGAATAAGCACAGGAAAAAACAATATTCCTTACAGATGTCAAGAGTTACCGATTGCCAGCACTGAAACATGTAGTATTTGTAAATAAGTACTTACTGATTGCTCATTCAAGTCTTGAGCGTCGTCCATTAAGGTTTCTCTATAAGGTCCAAATTGTTAAGTGATCTCACCTTGTAAACAAAATTTATTTCCTGAAATGGAAGAGGAAAAGGAAATAATGTTTGTCTTTCGAACAGCAAGGTATAAATTCACAGGTTGACCAAAAATGAATATCTGGTTTGTCTTTATTATTTAGAAAGCTGCCATGCTTTTCACTGAGGGCATTAAACTTTGAGGCCCTGATTAATCAAAACAACTTTGCCAGAATTTGCCATACACCGCAGTCTTATTCATGATCAGTGGTGATATTTCCTATGCTAGAAATCTTTCCCCAGTCCCTGAGTTCGTTAGATTTGTGGCACTGTGCATGCTCCTCCTAATATATCAAGAGCATCTCACTCCACCATTCCCCCTCATCAACACCTGCAATGAAATTGCTTGTCTTGATGAATCAGGGCCTATTTTGTCTGCACTTATATATATAATTTTTCAGAAAAAAATGAAACAAAGACATTGATCTGCGTCTCTCATATGGTGCACTTCCAATAAGAATATGTACGTTACTTAGACTACTTAATACCTCACTGCAACACACTTGAACAAGAGGATGGAAAAGCAGTGGTAATTTATAGCAGAACAGCCTAAATTCAGTATACAAGTAATAAAGCTAAGGATTTTGTGCTTAGGGGCCTTTCACACTTGCGTTTTTTTCCTGATCTGGAAGATCAGGAAAAAAAACTGATTCTTAGGGCTCAGACACACTCATCCGAGTTTGACTGAGGAGACTCTGAAAGGGCTGGAGCAGTGACCCTGAACGGCTTCTCCCTATCTAGATGGGGCTGTCAGCTGATTGTGGTTTTGTGCAGCTCCAGACTCCCCATCCAGAGAGGTAGAGGCCGTTCAGGGTCACTGCTCCAGCCCTTTCAGAGTCTCCTCAGTCAAACTCTGATGAGTGTGTCCGAGCCCTTACAGGATTCATTTTTTTGCCCATTCACTTTAATGATTTCAGGTAGAATCTTGTTGCTTCAGGTTTTTTCCTGAAAGCATTAAAGTGAATGGGCAATAAAATAAATCCTGTAAGAATCAGGTTTTTTACTGATCTTCCAGTTAACAAATCATAATACTACTCCATCTCTTCACTTCACACCCGATGCAGCTCACCTTGATCAACTAACCCATGTATTGAGGTATATGGAGAAAGATGGCCCTGTAGAACGCTTTGAAGCATTCATGGCAAGCGAAGGCCATGGCGCTCAAGACATGTTCAATGCCTTGTTGGAATTTTTGAAGAGACATGACCTAGACCTGGGAAATTGCCACGGTCAAAGTTATGACAATGCATCTGCAATGAGTGGCAAATGCAACGGCTTGCAAGCCAAAGTGATAGAGAAGAGCAATCTTGCATTCTGGATTCATTGTATGGCACACTCTTTAAATCTGGTTGCTAAAAATGCTATGGAAAGCTGCTAGAGTGCTGCGCATGACCTGCCCAGAGGTCTATGGGGACTCGGTATCCGGGCATTTACTGTAAGGGGATGTCACTGGTGGCCTACCTGGGCCCGTAACCCTGAGGTCACTTGTTAGAAGGGAAAAATAATAAGAATAAAATAAAGTCTCACGACGCAACCTGCAGTTTCTGGTGATCTCACCAGCGCTGCTGTCAGACTACCGGGGATGGTGGTATTGCAGCCAGTTGACAACGCTCCCTGCAGGTGGAGCGGGTCCCCGGGGCAGTGCTGCTGCTGAGCTGGTTGATGTGGCAGCAGCTACTGCTTAACTTAAGCAGAATAAAACACCGGAGGCTTGCTGACTCTGTACGGGTACTTTACTGGCAACAGTTCTTAGCAGTTCAGGTAGACAGTTACACAGTCTTTGCGAGTAGCTGACCGGATAGTCACCGGAGGGAACAAAGCCTTTCTGAGGCTCTCAGGTGTTCATTCTTTAATACATTTACTGTCCTCTTTTCTGGCGCCTCCTTACTATCCTTGCGCTGTCCTGTACAAGAAACTTCCTACCAGGCTCGTCGGGTTTGATGAGGTGACCCTTCTTCTCTAAGGGCTCAAGCCAGTTTGAGGATACCTAGTGCGGCTGCATGTTGTGGATGAAGTCGGGGGCTGCTTGGTAGACCTGCGACTCACCGGTATTGGCTAAAGTATAGGAGTAACCCCGTCACACTAATATCATGAAAATAGAGTCTTTGCAACGACAGTCTTTTTTGTTGTGTTTTTATTTCTGTAAAAAAGGTGGTGTTACAATCCAACGTTTCAGCTCTACATCTCGAGCTTTCATCAGGGATATGACTACAGAATATACAATAAAGAACAAAATATCAGTGTATAAACTTTACTAAACAATAAACCTGGTGATGAGTGATTTATTTTGTGAAACCAGTGTCATGCATCCTTTGTGAAGTTATATATGGATCTATAGTGATGTGAGGCCAGTGAATGTGTATTGTGGTGTGATACCGTGTACGTGTGAGGGAGGTGGAGTTGAGGAATTGGGTGAAGGTGTGTGTGACTGTGTGGGAGATGAATGGCATGGGTGTGTGGGTTGTATTGAGAAGGGGCACTAGGGGACAGTGAAGTGGAGTGGGAGTGAGGGTAGGGTCATCTAAAGAGGCTGTGTGCAAAGGGGGGGCTCTTGGAGGTGTTGAGGCGTAAGGTGTGATTACCTTGGTCCTTGGTTTCAGGGTGTATGTATAGGTGGTATAGGTTTACTTTTGTGGTCCAGCTAGGGTGTGGTCATCCCTGTCAAGGGTAGTCCTGCTGGTCCGGACTCAATTGAAGTCACAGACGTCACAGGAGAGAATGAGGGGTTATTGTATTAGCACAGGTGGAGTACCTGCAGGTGTAAAGAAAAGGTAGACTTAGCACTTAGAGACCTGGAAGGACGGTGTGCTTAGGTGGGGTACTGTATAGTGGTACCGCATCTATGTCAGAGTACTAATAAAAAGTGCTTAGTCACTTAGTCACTGGCATGAGCATGATGCATTTTACCTTAGGCTAGAAGGATAAATGAGAAGGAGACCTCAGGTGTGTATCGCTGGAGCGGTACCTATAGTGACCACTATAGGTACCGCTCCAGCGATACACACCTGAGGTCTCCTTCTCATTTATCCTGTAAGCTCTATGTTGAAGCCTTTGCCCAAAAAGCTCTACTTTTGTCTCATCTGACCAGAGAACATTCTTACAAAACGTTTTAGGCTTTCTCAGGTAAGTTTTGACAAACTCCAGCCTGGCTTTGTTATGTCTTGGGGTTAGAAGTGGGGTCTTCCTGTGTCTCCTACCATACTGTCCCTTTTCATTCAGACGCCGACGGATAGTACGGGTTGACACTGTTGCACCCTCGGACTGCAGGGTAGCTTGAACTTGTTTGAATGTTAGTCGAGGTTTTTTATCCACCATCCGCACAATCTTGTCTTGAAATCTCTCGTCAATTTTTCTTTTCTGTCCACATCTAGGGAGGTTAGCCACAGTGCCATGGGATTTAAACTTCTTGATGACACTGCACACGGTAGACACAGGAACATTCAGGTCTTTGGAGATGGACTTGTAGCCTTGAGAGTGCTCATGCTTCCTCACAATTTGGTTTCTCAAGTCCTCAGACACTTCTTTGGTCTTAGCTTGAGTCAACTTTAATCCATGTCAACTGGCTGCAAGTGTGATTTAGTTATTGCCAACACCTGTTATTTGCCACAGGTAAGTTACAGGTGCTGTTAAGTACACAAATTAGAGAAGCATCACATGATTTTTCTAACAGTGTGAATACTTTTGTCCACCCACTTTTTTATGTTTGGTGTTGAATTATATCCAATTTGGCTTTAGGACAATTCTTTTTGTGTTTTTTTCATAGAAGACAAATTAAATGAAGATAATGATTCCAAAGAATTTGTGATTGCAATCATTTTCAGGAAGAAACTGAGTATTATCTGACAGAATTGCAGGGGTGTCAATACTTTTGGCCAACACTGTACATACACACAACACATGTATGTGACACAAACACTGTATGTTACACACATATGTATACACAGAGCACACACATGTATACAGAGCATAAACACATGTATATACACCAGTGGCGGATTATAATGAGGTAATCTAGATGGCCGCCCCAGACCCAATGCTCTGGGGTGGCTATGCCGCCCAGGGTAAATTGCCCCATTATAATCCGCCACTGATACATACAGATAACACACACTTGTATACACTGAGCACACACATGTATACACACATGGCACATTCATGTATACAGAGCATAAACACATATGTATACACACATGCTTGTATACACTGAGCACACACACATATATATATATATACACACAGCACACATGCATGCATAAAGAGCATAAATAACAGGTCTGTGGAGTCAGAGTCTGAGTCGGTGCCAATTTTGGTGGAGTCAGAGTCGGAGTTGGATTCGATAGAAAATGGACTGACTCAAACTCCTAAAATATAAAATATATTAGGTACAGTAGTTCAATGGAGAATGTGCTGAATGTTATTAATTAATTTTATGTTCTATTTAAAAATCTTGGTCATTGTATCATAATAATGACTAAAGCCTGATGTTACCATTGTACTAACATAAATGTATCACATAAATATCAGTCATGTATGAAGGAGTCAGAGTCGAAGGAGTCGGAGTCAGGGAAATTCAGGAGTCGGAGTCAGAGTCGGAGTCAGTGGTTTGACTCCACAGCTCTGATAAATACATATATATATAGACAAATATAGCAGACAAGAATGAATACACCGAGCACATACACACACATATGTGTACATATACAGAGCACACATATACACTGTGCTCCAAATTATTATTTTTCTCTGATTTTTCTAAATGGTTGATGCAAATGACAGTCAGTGTAATAAATGTCATCACCTGTTAGAGCATACATCAAATTTTATTGAAGAAATCTCCCTATGATAACTGTATAATTATCAAAATTAAAAAAAACTCTAAAAGCACTGTTCCAAATTATTAGGCACAGTAGAGTTTCTAAACATTTGATATGTTTGAAAGAACTGAAAATGCTCATTTGTTGAATTTGCCGCATTAGGAGGTCACATTCACTGAAATAAAAAGCTATTTAACTCCAAAACATCCTAACAGGCCAAGTTACATGTTAACATAGGAACCCTTCTTTGATATCACCTTCACAATTCTAGCATCCATTGATATTGTGAGTTTCTGGAGAGTTTCTGCTTGTATTTCTTTGCATGATGTCAGAATAGCCTCCCAGAGCTGCTGTTTTGATGTGAACTGCCTCCCACCCTCATAGATCTTTTGCTTGAGTATACTCCAAGGTTCTCTATAGGGTTGAGGTCAGGGGAAGATGGTGGCCACACCATGAGTTTATCTACTTTTATAGCATAAGCATCCATATCAGCCAATGACACAGAGGTATTCTTTGCAGCATGAGATGGTGCATTGACATGCATGAAGATGATTTTGCTCCTGAAGGCATGTTTTTGCTTTTTGTACCATGGAAGAAAGTTCTCCGTCAGAAACTCTATATACTTTGCAGAGGTCATTTTCACACCTTCAGGAACCTTAAAGGGGCCTACCAGCTGTTTCCCAATGATTCCAGACCAAAACATGACTCCTCCATCTCCTTGCTGACGTTGCAGCCTTGTTGGGACATGGTGGCCATCCACCAACCATCCACTACTCTATCCATCTGGACCATCCAGGGTTGCTCGGCACTCATCAGTAAACAAGACTGTTTGAAAATTAGTCTTCATGTATGTCTAGGCCCACTGCAACCGTTTCTGCTTGTGAGTAGTGGTTAGGGGTGGCCGAATAGTAGGTTTATGCACCACAGCAAGCCTTTGAAGGATCCTACACCTTGAGATTCGAGGGACTTCAGAGGCACCAGCAGCTTCAAATATCTGTTTGCTGGTTTGTAAGGCCTTTTTAGCAGCTGCTCTCTTAATCTGATGAACTTGCCTGGCAGAAACCTTCCTCATTCTGCCTTTATCTGCACAAACACATCTGTGCTCAGAATCAGCCACAAATCTCTTCACAGTACGATGATCACGCTTATGTTTTTGTGCAATATTAAATTTTTGCATCCCTTCTCCAAGGCAGTGCACTATTTCTTGCTTTTCGGCAGCAGAGACATCCTTTTTCTTTCCCATGTTACTTGAAAATTGTGGCCTGCATAATATTGTGGAACATTCAGTTTTCCTTTTATTGGGCTCACCTGCCAAACTAATTATCACAGGTATCTGAGACTGATTTCAATGATCGAAAGAACCCTGAGACACACTAGCATCTATGGGTTTCATTGAAAATAGAAAAAAAAACAACCCTATGACACTTAAAACCAATTTGCATAATAATTTGAAATACAGTGTATGTATACACATAGTACCTTGTGTTGTGCATTCTGCCTGTGAGCAGCGCTATTGCTGTCTGCTCATCCCGATCACGTGACCCCCTGTTGGTGTGACTTATGATGTCTGAAGATGTCACATCAACGTCTGCATTTAGGAAGTTGACCCGGCAGCACCGAGGTAGGGCTCAGTTTCCCTGAGTGACCGGGCTGTGGGCAGACTTTCACCACATATCCCAGCCTGGCATCGTGGTGCTGTCTCCTTCACTGCTTTCATTAGTAGAGCGCCATGATGCCAGGCTGTGACGTGTGGTGAAAGTCTGCCCACAGCCTCGTCACTCAGACACTGGTTCCCACTTCGGTGATGCCAGGTCAGCTTCTTAAATCCAGAAGTTGACGTGACATCACGGGATATCAGAGGCCGCGGCGTTGCACGTAATGGGGATGAGCGGACAGTGATAGCGCTGATCACAGGCAGAATGCAGAACACAAAGTATTTGCAAAATAACTTGTTCAACTGCTTTATATCGATGTGGTCACTATGCATTGTAGTGAACCACCTCTTTAATGCTTTGTAAATTCTGCCTGATAACTGTCTGCAAATTTAGGAATGAAGGAGGTGTCCAAACCCCAATGATATTTTATAGATGATTATTATATTTTTAGTTTGTTACTAAACCCATAATGAACATCTGAAGCATGAAGCCTGCGGGGGGCACTCCTACTGCTATTATAAGGCTATTACAAGAATTTTAATTCCTTCACTCCCAATTTTCCATTTTTATTTTTTATTTCTCTTTCTTTTTTTTTTTTAATTCCCTTTCTTCCAAGAGCCATGA
Organism: Allobates femoralis; assembly: GCA_033576535.1. Classification (NCBI taxonomy): domain Eukaryota; kingdom Metazoa; phylum Chordata; class Amphibia; order Anura; family Aromobatidae; genus Allobates; species Allobates femoralis. The sequence continues at coordinate 363,941,171 of JARQOC010000001.1, forward strand.
CTTTTTCAATTTTTCCATCCACGTAGACATATGACAGTTTGTTTTTTTGTGGGACAAGTTGTAATTTTAAATGAATCAATTCATTCTATCACATAATGTAGTGAAAAACAAAAAAAAAATCCAAGGGTGTTGAAATTGAAGAAAAAAAAAGTAAATTTCACAAAGGTTTTTTGAGTTTTTTATTTACCATATTAACTTTATGGTAAAACTGACCTCGCAAGATGATTACTCAGCTCAGCACGAGTATGCACATACCAAATATGTATAGTTTTTCTTTATTCAAGAGGTGAAAAAAAATTCTGAAATCTTTAAAAAAAAAATTGCTTTGCTTTTCTCACCATATTCTTCAACCCATGATGTTTTAATTTATGGTTTGTTTACTTATACGATTTTTGGGTAGATCTGTCGTTTTGCTTGCCTCTTTTGCATTTATTGTAATGTTGCAGCAGCAAAAAAAATGTTGGTGTTTTTATTTTTTTCTTGTTACGCCATTTACTGATCAGATTAATTTACTTTATATTTTGATAGATCAGAGTTTTACGAACACAGTGATACCAAGTGTGCATATTTTTGATGTTTTTTACATTTTTTAATGCTTTTATCAGTGTAGCTCTTGCTGAAGACACTTGGGGCCCTGGGAAATTGCCCAGTCTGCCCCCTTATCCCTTAACGCCAGTCCTACCCATAGTGTTCTCATTTTTTGGGGATCTAGGGCTGTGTGATGGCTTATTTTGTGAGTCTTGAGCTGATGTTTCCACTGATAACGTTTTGGAGTAGATGTGATAGAATCGCCCATTATTGCATTTTATTGCCATGTTGTGATAACCAAAAAAAAGTTATTTTGGCATTTGGACTTTTTACTATTACGCAGAATACCGATCAGATTAATTGATTTTATATTTTAAAAAATCGGGCATTTCTGAATGCGGCAATACCAAATATGTGTATTATTTAATAGTTTTTTTTTTTCAGTGAGGCAAACTGATTTGAACTTTTATTTTTTACATATTTTTAAAACCTTTTATTATTTTTTCTTTATTTTACACTGCCCTCTGGATGGGCTTCAGTGCTGCACAGTCCAATCGCTTCTGCTATGCAGAGAGATGCTTCAGCATGTCTCTGCATAGCAGAAATCATCACTTTCTTGGGATGTCGGCCCTCCCCATGCATCCACAGGAAGTTATTACAGACAGCATCCAAGATCATCACAAGAACCCAGGCGGGCAAGGTAACCATTGGAGGTCCCGTGATCGCATCACAAAATCGTCATACCAGCGGGGAACATCGAGCCCGGCTTCAGGTTTAGGATTGCGCTGTCAGTGATTGACAGCTCAAACCAAAGAGTTAACAGCACCAATAGGATTGGTGATCCAGCCGGTGCTGTTAGCTTCACATCTCAGCTGATCAGATCAGCTGAGATGTGTGGGGGATGATGTAAGCTCAACACGTGAGCTAGAATCAGTGGAAGGGACACAGGCAAAGACATGAAGTTAAAGGAATTTGATGCAATAATCAAATGTGGTGATCTGCTTATGAAACTATTTTATTGGATATGTTCACCATCTAGGATACAGTGCTTGTCTACAACAGGTAAATGGTTAATCAGTATTAGGCAGTTATGATGACATCACAGGGCAGTGACATTATAGACACTGAACTACATCACAATTGATATAGAATGTAGTAGATCTGAACATCTAGTGCCACTAGGATCTGACAGCCAGAGTGGATGAGTCCAGGTAGGGAGCTCTGTACTTTTAGGGATCATAGCAGCTAAAACCTCCCATAATCAGCTATTGTTGCTGTGGGAAGTAGCTGCCCCTACATGACACATGTGGCATTATGGCTGCCTACAATAAGAGGGTGACTATATAATACAGGTTTGGGGAGAGTCTGTGCTAGTATGGTGTATGTACGGATATATGTATGCGTAAATCTATATATAATATATATCTGCACACATATCCATATATAATATATATCCACATGTATCTATATATAAAATGTATCCACAAATATCTATATAATATATGCACACATATCTACATATATTATATACACATACACATACGGTATTGATATATAATATATATACAGTATATATATTGTGAGGTAGCGACCCGGGGGGTACCCGCTTTGCACGGAGGAGATGACATCATCGACTACATTGTAACGGAACACAACCAGCGGATTTATTGTTTTTCTGTCATAAACCGCTTTCATCACATAAAACATAACACTATTTACATTTTCATATGACATAACGTGCACATTAGTACATCACATGACATTACATTACAGTACATTTACATGAGAATCATCGGGACCCTATCATGACCTATTTTCGGTCCCAACGGCGGTTACCTCCACCCAACACCCTGACAGGGATCATTCCCCATCCTATTGCGCATGTGTCATCACACATGGCACTTTTTCATGAACCATTATGACTCACGCATGCACAGCATTCATGGCATTTTTACATAAATTAATATGCTACATACTCAGGGCTCACAATAGTACCAGGAACCCTGTCACTCAGTACATACGAGACCTCCACGGATCCACCGGGATCCAATACACTTACATCTGGATCAACGGGACTATCATGACTCACTCAGTCAATCCCAAAGTCGGCTGTGACCGCCTGGCCCTTGAGCCGTACTCGGTCTCTCACACTGCACATCTGACCGCCTGGCCCTTGAGCCGTCCTCGGTCCTCATCACACCGCGCATCTGACCGCCTGGCCCTTGAGCCGTCCTCGGTCCTCATCACACACATATGACCGCCTGGCCCTTGAGCCGTCCTCGGTCCTGACACTGGCTGGCATGTACGCATCTTTGTGTCACCGACATGGAGCTGGCAGGCTCCCTTCACTTCCCCCACCAGGACATCTCATTCACACACAGACCTGAGATGTGATTAACCCGCTGTGCACCATTCAGGTTTAGCCCAGCAAAGCACTCATACCCACAGGTTCAGCCGCTCATTAGGCTCATGAATCTCGCATATCTTGAGCACTCACACTCAGCTGTTTTCTCAGCACATGGAAACCCTTCAGCTGTTAACCCACTGAACACCGGACAGGTTTCACACAGCACACACAGAGGAAAACCGGCCCATGTGATCAGAGACCTGCACTGATAACCCGTGTGATGCACCTGGCCAGGGGCCACATCACCACAATATATATATATATATATATATATATATATATATATATATATACAGTCATGGCCAAAAGTATTGACACCCCTGCAATTCTGTTAGATAATACTCAGTTTCTTCCTGAAAGTGATTGCAAATTCTTTTGTATTATTATCTTCATTTAATTTGTCTTCAAAATAAAAAAACACAAAAAGAATTGTCCTAAAGCCAAATTGGATATAATTCCACACCAAACATAAAAAAAGGGGGTGGACAAAAGTATTGGCACCCTTAGAAAAATCATATGATGCTTCTCTAATTTGTGCAATTAACAGCACCTGTAACTTACCTGGGGCACCTAACAGGTGTTGGCAATAACTAAATCACACTTGCAGCCAGTTGACATGGTTTAAAGTTGACTCAACCTCTGTCCTGTGTCCTTTTGTGTACCACATTGAGCATGGAGAAAAAAAAGACCAAAGAACTGTCTGAGGACTTGAGAAACCACATTGTGAGGAAGCATGAGCACTCTCAAGGCTACAAGTCCATCTCCAAAGACCTGAATGTTCTTGTGTCTACGCGCACAGTATCATCAAGAAGTTTAAAGCCCATGGCACTGTGGCTAATCTCCCTAGATGTGAACGAAAAAGAAAAATTGACAAGAGATTTCAACGCAAAATTGTGCGGATGGTGGATAAAGAACCTCGACTAACATCCAAACAAGTTCAAGTTGCCCTGCAGTCCGAGGGTACAACAGTGTCAACCCGTACTATCCGTCGGCGTCTGAATGAAAAGGGACTGTATGGTAGGAGACCCAGGAAGACCCCACTTCTTACCCCGAGACATAAAAAAGCCAGGCTGGAGTTTGCCAAAACCTACCCGAGAAAGCCTAAAACGTTTTGGAAGAATGTTCTCTCTTTTTGGGCAAAGGCATCAACATAGAGTTTACAGGAGAAAAAAAGAGGCATTCAAAGAAAAGAACACGGTCCCTACAGTCAAACATGGCGGAGGTTCCCTGATGTTTTGGGGTTGCTGTGCTGCCTCTGGCACTGGACTGCTTGACCGTGTGCATGGCATTATGAAGTCTGAAGACTACCAACAAATTTTGCAGCATAATGTAGGGCCCAGTGTGAGAAAGCTGGGTCTCCCTCAGAGGTCATGGTTCTTCCAGCAGGAAAATAACCTAAAACACACTTCAAAAAGCACTAGAAAATGGTTTGAGAGAAAGCACTGGAGACTTCTAAGGTGGCCAGCAATGAGTCCAGACCTGAGTCCCATAGAACACCTGTGGAGAGATCTAAAAATGGCAGTTTGGAGAAGGCACCCTTCAAATATCAGGGACCAGGAGCAGTTTGCCATAGAGGAATGGTCTAAAATTCCAGCAGAGCATTGTAAGAAACTCATTGATGGTTACCGGAAGCGGTTGATCGCTGTTATTTTGGCTAAAGGTTGTGCAACCAAGTATTAGGCTGAGGGTGCCAATACTTTTGTCCGGCCCATTTTTGGAGTTTTGTGTGAAATGATCAATGTTTTGCTTTTTGCTTCATTCTCTTTTGTGTTTTTTCATTGAAGACAAATTAAATGAAGATAATAATACCAAAGAATTTGTGATTGCAATCATTTTCAGGAAGAAACTGAGTATTATCTGACAGAATTGCAGGGGTGTGAATACTTTTGGCCATGACTGTATATATATATATACTAGATACTAGCTGTACTACCCGGCTACGCCCAGGTTAATAAATAACTGATGTTCGCTATAACAAAATAGAATTTGAATGGGTCATATTAATGACCTGTAAGAAAATAGAAGCTGAGCTGTGATTGGTTGCTATAGGCAGCCTAATAAATCTCCAGCCAACAGTAAACCCTCCCCCTGGTCGGGCAGTATATGTTACCTCACACATACACATAATAGACAGCTCATGTGACTGACATCTGCCTTAATTCCCTATAGGGCACATGAGTTGCACATTGGCTGTTTTTAATCAGATGTTTATATTTGGAAATTAAAGATAGCAGACGTGGCACATGAGTTGCACATTGGCTGTTTTTAATCAGATGTTTATATTTGTAAATTAAAGATAGCAGACGTATGAGGCGAGTTGTGTGAGGTGATTTGTGCACATCTGTGTCTGTCTGTGTGGTGTGTGTGTCCCTGTGGGGTGAGTGCATGTGTCCCTATAGGGTGTGCATGTCCCTGTGGGGGGGGTCTGTGTGGTGTGTGTTTCTGTTGTGTGTGTCTCTTTGTGGTGTGTGTGTGTGTGTCCCTGTGGGGTGAGTGCATGTGTCCCTATAGGGTGTGTATGTGTGTGTGTCCCTGTGGGGGGGTGTCTGTGTGGGGTGTGTGTGTCTCTGTTTTGTGTGTCTCTCTTTGTGGTGTGTGTGTGTGTGTGTGTGTGTGTGTCCCTGTGGGGTGAGTGCATGTGTCCCTATAGGGTGTGTATGTGTGTGTGTCCCTGTGGGGGGGGGTCTGTGTGGTGTGTGTGTGTCTCTTTGTGGTGTGTGTCCCTGTGAGGTGAGTGCATGTGTCCCTATAGGGTGTGTGTGTGTCCTTGTGGGGGGGGGGGTCTGTGTGGTGTGTGTGTCTGTGTTGTGTGTGTGTGTCCCTGAGGGGTGAGTGCATGTGTCGCTATATGGTGTGTGTGTGTCCCCGTGGGGGTGTGTGTGTGTCTCTGTGTTGTGTGTGTTTGTTCGGGTGCGTGGTGAGTATGCAATATTGGGGCTGCACCTTAGCGACTATACACTTGCTGTTACTCTTTGTGGGCGTGTGGTGTGTATACATGTCCCAGTGCGTGGTGAATATCTCATGTTGGGGCCCCACCTTAGTGACTATATGCTAGTATGTGCTGTTAGTCTTTGGCGCTATCATTAAGCCCCTCTCATTCACAACTGTCAACTGGTAACTGTCACTTTTCCCCATTATGTAGATAGGGGCAAAATTGTTTGGTGAATTGGAATACGCGGGGTTAAAATTTTGCCTCACAACATAGCCTATGACGCTCCCGGGGTCCAGACGTGTGATTGTGCAAAATTTTGTGGCTATAGCTGACAGCTGTTGATTTTCCTCAACACTTTTCCATTCACTTTTTCCCCATTATGTTGATAGGGGAAAATTGTTTTGTGAACTGGAACGCGCGGGGTTAAAATTTGCCTCACGACGTAGCCTATGACGCTCTAGGGGTCCAGACATGTGACTGTGCAAAATTTTGTGGCTGTAGCTGCGACGGTGTAGATGCCAATCCCGGACATACATACATACATACACACATACATGCACACATACATGCACACATACATACACACACACATTCAGCTTTATATATTAATTAATTATATATATATATATATATATATATATATACATATATATATATATATATAGTCATGGCCAAAAGTATTGACACCCCTGCAATTCTGTCAGATAATACTCAGTTTCTTCTTGAAAGTGATTGCAATCACAAATTCTTTGGTATTATTATCTTCATTTATTTATTTATTTTTTTTGAATGTAGAAGGAAAACCGGGCACTGGCCTTATATGGCTGCAGTTGAAATTGTGGCACAGAACCAAGTCCAGCGTTGTTCAGCCGTAGGACATAGTCATTTTCATCCATAAAGAAAGAAGAAGGCGACACTCATTGGACTGGTGAAGACAGGTATGTTTATTCCAGTCGCAGTATTACATCAGGTGAAGGGTGCGGGGAGGGAGGTGCAGGGATGACGGAGCCCGTTTCGAGTAGTGCTTACTTTTCAACAGATCCTGTGTATATATATATATATATACAGTCATGGCCAAAAGTATTGACACCCCTGCAATTCTGTCAGATAATACTCAGTTTCTTCCTGAAAGTGATTGCAATCACAAATTCTTTGGTATTATTATCTTCATTTAATTTGTCTTCAATTAAAAAAACACAAAAAGAATTGTCCTAAAGCCAAATTGGATATAATTCCACACCAAACATAAAAAAAGGGGGTGGACAAAAGTATTGGCACCCTTAGAAAAATCATATGATGCTTCTCTAATTTGTGCAATTAACAGCACCTGTAACTTACCTGGGGCACCTAACAGCTGTTGGCAATAACTAAATCACACTTGCAGCCAGTTGACATGGATTAAAGTTGACTCAACCTCTGTCCTGTGTCCTTGTGTGTACCACATTGAGCATGGAGAAAAGAAAGACCAAAGAACTGTCTGAGGACTTGAGAAACCACATTGTGAGGAAGCATGAGCACTCTCAAGGCTACAAGTCCATCTCCAAAGACCTGAATGTTCTTGTGTCTACCGCACACAGTATCATCAAGAAGTTTAAAGCCCATGGCACTGTGGCTAATCTCCTAGATGTGGACGAAAAAGAAAAATTGACAAGAGATTTCAACGCAAAATTGTGCGGATGGTGGATAAAGAACCTCGACTAACATCCAAACAAGTTCAAGTTGCCCTGCAGTCTGAGGGTACAACAGTGTCAACTCGTACTATCCGTCGGCGTCTGAATGAAAAGGGACTGTATGGTAGGAGACCCAGGTAGACCCCACTTCTTACCCCGAGACATAAAAAAGCCAGGCTGTAGTTTGCCAAAACCTACCTGAGAAAGTATAAAACGTTTTGGAAGAATGTTCTCTCTTTTTTTAGGCTGAGGGTGCCAATTCTTTTGTCCGGCCCATTTTTGGAGTTTTGTGTGAAATGATCAATGTTTTGCTTTTTGCTTCGTTCTCTTTTGTGTTTTTTCATTGAAGACAAATTAAATGAAGATAATAATACCAAAGAATTTATGATTGCAATCATTTTCAGGAAGAAACCGAGTATTATCTGACAGAATTGCAGGGGTGTGAATACTTTTGGCCATGACTGTATATATATATATAATAGATACTAGCTGTACTACCCGGCTACGCCCAGGTTAACCGCTTCAGGACCCAGGCTATTTTGACCCTAAAGACCTTGGCATTTTTTGCAATTCTGACCAGTGTCCCTTTATGAGGTAATATCTCTGGAACGCTTCAACCGATCCTAGCAATTCTGAGATTGTTTTTTCGTGACACATTGGGCTTCATGCTAGTATTAAATTTAAGTCGATAATTTTTGTGTTTATTTGTGAAAAAATCAAAAATATGGCAAAAATTTTGAAAATTTCACAATTTTCACATTTTAATTTTTTTTTCTGATAAACCAGAGAGATATGTGACAGAAAAAAGTTATTAAATAATATTTCCCACATGTCTACTTCACATCAGCACAATTTTGGAAGAAAAATTTTTTTTTGGTAGGACGTTATAAGGGTTCAAAGTTCATGAGCAATTTTTCATTTTTCAACCAAAATTTACAAAACCATTTTTTTTAGTGACCACATCACATTTGAAGTCCTTTTGAGGGGTGTACATGACAGAAAACACCCAAAAGTGACACCATTCCAAAAACTGTACCCCTCAAGCTACTCAAAACTATATTCAAGAAGATGATTAACCCTTCAGGTGCTTCACAGGACCTAAGGCAAAGTGGAAACAAAAAATGGATATTTTAATTTTTTTATCAAAAATGTTTTTTTAGCCTCAATTCTTTCATTTTCACATGGGCAACAGGATAAAATTGATCTTAAAATGTGTTGTGCAAATTCTCCCGAGTACACAGATACCTCATATATGGTCATAAACCACTGTTTGGGCGCACGGCAGGGCTCAGAAGGGAAGGAGCGCAATTTGAATTTTGGAGCTAATTTTACATCCAAAAAGTGAAATGCGCTCCTTCCCTTCTGAGCCCTGCTGTGTGCCCAAACAGTGGTTTATGACCACATATAAGGTATCGGTGTACTCAGGAGAAATTGCCCAACAAATTTTAGGATGAATTTTATGCTGTTGTCATGTGAAAACGAAAATATTTAAGCTAAAAGAAAATTTTTGTGAAAAAAAAAGTACTATTTCATTTTCACAGATCAATTTGTAAAGCACCTGGGGGTTCAATATGCTCACTACCCATCTAGATATGTTCCCTGGGGGGTCTAGTTTCCAAAATGGGGTCACTTGTGGGGGAGCTCCAATGTTTAGGCACACAGGGGCTCTCCAAAAGCGACATGGTGTCCGCTAACAATTTGAATAAAAATCAGCTCAAATTGTTAGCTGTCACCATGTTGCGTTTGGTGAGCCCCTGTGTGCCTAAACATTGGGGCTCCGCAACAAGTGACCCCATTTTGGAAACTAAACCACCCAGGGAACGTATCTAGATGCATAGTGAGTACTTTGAACCCCCAGGTGCTTCACAAATTCATCCATAAAAATGAAAAAGCACTTTTTTTTCCACAAACATTTTCTTTTTTCATTATTACGGACCAATTTGTGAAGCACCTGGGGGTTCAAAGTGCTCACTATGCAGCTAGATATGTTCCCTGGGGGGGCTAGTTTCCAAAATGAGGTCACTTGTGGGGGAGCTCTAATGTGGAGACACACAGGGGCTCTCCAAACACGACATGGTGTCCGCTAACAATTTGAATGCAAAGTGAGCTCAAATTGTTAGCGGACACCATGTTGCATTTGGAGAGCCCCAGTGCGTCTCCACATAGGAGGTCCCCCACAAGTGACCCCATTTTGGAAACTAGACCCCCAAAGGAACGTATGTAGATGCATAGTGAGCACTTTCAACCCCCAGGTGCTTCACAAATTCATCCATAAAAATGAAAAAAGCACTTTATTTTCCACAAACATTTTTTTTTTCATTATTACGGACCAATTTGTGAAGCACCTGGGGGTTCAAAGTGCTCACTATGCAGCTAGATATGTTCCCTGGGGGGTCTAGTTTCCAAAATGGGGTCACTTGTAGGGAAGCTCCAATGTAGAGACGCACAGGGGCTCTCCAAACACGACATGGTGTCTGCTAACAATTTGAATGCAAAATGAGCTCAAATTGTTAGCGGACACCATGTCGCGTTTGGTGAGCCCCTGTGTGCCTAAACATTGGGGCTCCCCCACAAGTGACCCCATTTTGGAAACTAGACCCCCCAGGGAACGTATCTAGATGCATAGTGAGCACTTTGAAGCCCCAGGTGCTTCACAAATTCATCCATAAAAATGAAAAAGCACTTTTTTTTTCCACAAAAATTTCTTTTTTCATTATTACGGACCAATTTGTGAAGCACTTGGGGGTTCAAAGTGCTCACTATGCAGCTAGATATGTTCCCTGGGGGGTCTAGTTTCCAAAATGGGGTCACTTGTGGGGGAGCTCCAATGTGGAGACGCACAGGGGCTCTCCAAACACAACATGGTGTCCGCTAACAATTTGAATGCAAAATGAGCTCAAATTGTTAGCGGACACCATGTCGCGTTTGGTGAGCCCCTGTGTGCCTAAACATTGGGGCTCCCCCACAAGTGACCCCATTTTGGAAACTAGACCCCCCAGGGAACGTATCTAGATGCATAGTGAGCACTTTGAACCCCCAGGTGCTTCACAAATTGGTCCGTAATAATGAAAAAAGAAAATGTTTGTGGAAAAAAAAGTGCTTTTTCATTTTTATGGATCAATTTGTGAAGCACTTGGGGGTTCAAAGTGCTCACTATGCATCTTGATACGTTCCTTGGGGGGTCTAGTTTCCAAAATGGGGTCACTTGTGGGGGAGCTCCAATGTGTAGGCACACAGGGGCTCTCCATACGCAACCTGGTGTTTGCCAACAATTGGAATTGATAGCGGACACCAGGTCGCGTATGGACAGCCCCTGTGTGCCTAAACATTGGAGCTCCCCCACAAGTGACCCCATTTTGGAAACTAGACCCCCCAAGGAACGTATCTAGATGCACAGTGAGCACTTTGAACCACCATGTGCTTCACAAATTGAGACGTATAAATGAATAAAGAAACTTTTTGTGAAAAAACATACTAGTCTAGTAGTTGCAATTCGCAGCATAGGGGACCCATGGGGCTCTGCCATATTTTTGGTCCAGCCAGGTACAACTTGGCAGCTACGGACTGCCACCAGTCCCCAGCTGCCTCGTCATACCTGGCTGGAACCAAAAATACAGCAAAGCCTATTTTTTTTTTATTTCTAGAATTATTTCTAGAAAAGAAATGACATAGGGCTCCGCCATATTTTTGGTCCAGCCAGATACAACTTGGCAGCTACGGACTGCCACCAGCCCCCAGCTGCCTCGTCATACCTGGCTGGAACCAAAAATACAGCGAAGCCTATATTTTTTTTTTATTTCTAGAATTATTTCTAGAAAAAAAATGACATAGGGCTCCGCCATATTTTTGGTCCAGCCAGATACAACTTGGCAGCTACGGACTGCCACCAGCCCCCAGCTGCCTCGTCATACCTGGCTGAAACCAAAAATACAGCGAAGCCTATTTTTTTTTTATTTCTAGAAATATTTCTAGAAAAAAAATGACATAGGGCTCCGCCATATTTTTGGTCCAGCCAGGTACAACTTGGCAGCTACGGACTACCACCCACCCCCAGCTGCCTTGTCATACCTGGCTGGAACCAAAAATACAGCGAAGCCCATTTTTTTTAAATTTCTAGAACTAATTCTAGAAAAAAAAATTACGTGGGGCTCCGCCATATTTTTGGTCCAGCCAGGTACAACTAGGCAGCTGGGGGCTGGAATCCTCAGCATAGAGAGGCCCAAGCGTTCTGGGCCCCCCATGCTGCGAATTGCAGCCCGCAGCCGCCCCAGAAAATGGCGCATTCATTGAAGCGCCATTTTCTGGCGCTGTACCCACGCTCTTCCAGTTGCCCTGGTGCCGGTGGCTAACTGGGTAATAAAGGGGTTAATGCCAGCTTTTTATTGGCACCTGGCACTAAGCCCGAGATTCATAATATAGGGCCAATGTTAGACCCGCCATTAGGAATCTCTAGTACGGTAAATAGTCAATAAATACACACAGAGAAAAATCTTTTTATTTGAAAAAAAAACACAGACACAATTCGGACTCCATCTTTATTATAAAAAGATCCGACGTAGTCCACAACGAAGGTCCCACGACGCTCGATCGCTCCGACGTAGTCCACAACGAAGGTCCCACGACGCTCGATCACCTTTGCTTTCAGATCGCTACTCTGGAGCCCGATCCGCCAGCATGGTGATCGAGCTGCAGAAAGTGATCTGACACCCCGGGCGCAGTGACCCATTATGTGCATCACTGCGCCTGTGCTGCCAGATCACTTTCCGCAGCTCGATCCCCATGCATGGGGATCGAGCTGCGGAAAGCGATCTGGCAGCACAGGCGCATTGACCCACTATGTGCATCACTGCGTCCGGGCTGTCAGATTGCTTTCTGCAGTTCGATGCCCATGCAGGGAGATCGGGCTGCAGAGCAGCGATCTAAGAGCCTGGGCGCTTTGACCCACTATATGCATCACTGCGCCTGTGCTGCCAGATCGCTTTCCGCAGCTCAATCCCCATGCATGGGGATCGAGCTGCGGAAAGCGATCTGGCAGCACAGGCGCATTGACTCACTATGTGCATCACTGCGTCCGGGCTGTCAGATTGCTTTCTGCAGCTCGATGCCCATGCAGGGAGATCGGGCTGCAGAGCAGCGATCTAAGAGCTTGGGCGCAGTGACCCACTATATGCATCACTGCGCCTGTGCTGCCAGGTCACTTTCCGCAGCTCGATCCCCATGCATGGGGATCGAGCTGCGGAAAGCGATCTGGCAGCACAGGCGCATTGACCCACTATGTGCATCACTGCGCCCGGGCTGTTAGATAGCTTTCTGCAGCTCGATCCCCATGCATAGGGATCGAGCTGCGGAAAGCGATCTGGCAGCCCAGGCGCAGTGATGCACATAGTGGGTCACTGCGCCCGGGGTGTCAGATCACTTTCTGCAGCTAGATCCTCAGGATCCAGCTGTAGAAAGTGATCTGACAGATCCAGCACAGTGATCCACAGTGACCATTATGTGATCACTGTCGATCACTGTGCTGGATCTGTCAGATCACTTCCTGCAGCTAGATCCTCAGGATCCAGCTGTAGAAGTGATCTGGCAGCTCCAGCACAGTGATCGACAGTGATCACATAATGGTCACTGTGGATCACTGTGCTTGATCTGTCAGATCACTTCCTGCAGCTAGATCCTCAGGATCCAGCTGTAGAAGTGATCTGGCAGCTCCAGCACAGTGATCGACAGTGATCACATAATGGTCACTGTGGATCACTGTGCTGGATCTGTCAGATCACTTCCTGCAGCTAGATCCTCAGGATCCAGCTGTAGAAGTGATCTGGCAGCTCCAGCACAGAGCTCAGATCGGAGGCGGCGATACTCACAGGAGAAGAGGAGGAGGAGCGGGACGCAGCGCTGACAGCCGGGCCGCCGGAGAGGTGAGTGGGAGAAGCCGATCGCCGCTCCGGTGATCGGGGGGCAGGAGGGGGCAGTGGTGGGGCTGGCAGTAGATGTGGCAGGGGGCACTTAGGACTAGGAGGAAGCGGGGGCAGTCAGGAGGAGGCGGGCGGCAGGAAGAGGAAGCGGGAGGCAGGGACAGGAAGCGGGCGGCAGGGACAGGAAGGGGGGGTAGAAAGATGAAGGGGGGGGCAGGAAAGAGAGGTGGGGGACAGGGGGGCAGTTAGAGGATGACAGGGAGCAGATCAGAGGGTAGGGAGAGCAGCGGCAGGCAGGGAAACATTACAGGCGCGGTGATTTTCACTTTCACTTTTGAGCGCCAATCACCGCGCCTGTAGCCGGGGGGGGTGGGGGTGGGGGCAAATCGACCCCCCCTGGGGTGTAGTACAACTCCCCATGTACCTGCAGGCCGAGTGACAGGTCAGTGAGACCCTCACTCGGCCTGTAGGAGCCCGATCATTCCATGGCCCACCCCTAGGGCCAAGGGTCGGGAATGACTTGGTTTTCATGGCCCAAACGTAGGGCCAAGGGTCGGGAAGGGGTTAATAAATAACTTTTGGCCATGACTGAATATACATAGTGTACATACACAAACAGGTGGGGAGAACTCCATATGGCTCCATTTTTGGGTAGTTTTGCCATTTACGTGGACAAATGATAGCATTTTGTAACAAATATTCGAAATGCTATAATGGCCACTTCACACACACCAACTTATCTGTCCAACTTCTGAACAGATCTCTGGTTGCAGTGAAATCATGGACACATTGTTCCATTTGTACACAGCCACAAAATGGAGCAATGTGTCCATGATTTCACTGCAACCAGTAAGTTGTTCAGAAGTTGGACAGATAAGTTGGTGTGTGTAAAGTGGCCCTTACTCTCTGCTGTCAGCTCTTTTGTCCCTGTGTTGAACCACCGGGTGACCTGGTAGTTGGAGTCTTGTTTTACTAAACTAAAGGGCACTAGATAATATGGATAATATCAAAGGGTCCCTTTAAATGTGCGTCTCATGATTATAAAACAAGGCAGAGGCAGAGGTTAAATTAACTCTTTCCTTGATGTTGTAAGCTTGAACCATAAAACAGCAGTTACCACTGATGACATCACAGGTCACATGACACCACCAACATTCCGTGACATCACGATCGGAATAGAAAATACAAAGTTCTGAACTGGAATCATTCTGTGTTTTCAGACCTTAACAGCACAATGGTACAAGTCCAGGTAAGTTTATCTCTCCTCATTATTGGGATTTGTGATGAAATTCAGAACTGAACTGAACCATTTACCCTCAAAAAATCTCAGCCAGCACCTTTGTGAAGGACATTTCTATGAAATATCTCTTAGGCCTTGGTTTGTTTTTTTTGTGTGTGCGAAAAAAAAGAAATGGGGCCAAGTTGGGAACAATTTTCCTTCATTTTTTTGTTTTGAGCCTTATCAGTGAAACATCTTTATTATCTCATATACAAAAAATAAATAAAACAAAATCCAAGCTTTTCCTACCCATTAAACAGTGAAAAAATGGACATCACTAGGACAACACGTGAATGAAAATACACAGCTACACCCAACAGTTTGAGCATCACTCAATGCCATGAGACCACAGGGGGTAGTGCTGCGACCTTGATTGTCACTAATTATGGTGGTTCTTGTGGGGGATGTGAAGGTCTGGACAGGTGCATCATCCTATTAGTTACATAGGAATGAATGTATGTGTCTAAGCTTTATTAAAGACTAGCTGTAGAGCCCAGCATTGCCCAGGCATAATGCCCATATATGTTCATAGTTTTTCCCACTCATTCTTAGTTCCGCCCCCCCCATAGCCCCACCCCTTCACATAGCTGCCCCCACCAGTAGCCCTGCCCTCCACATAGATATGCCCCCCTCCACATTGCCTTGACCCTCACTGTAGCCCTGCCCCTCTACATAGCCCTGCCCTGGAACTAAGTGGAGGGGGCAGAGCTATGTGGAAGAGTGGGGCTACTGGAGGAGGCGAAGCTATGATAAATACACACACATACAGTCAAATTAACAAATATATATAAAGAGATAGATAGATAGATAGAGTGTTGGCCAAAAGTATTGGCACCCCGGCAATTCTGTCATAAAGCAGCATGTGGACCTGTCACCAGTGTGCATATGCATGGTGTTCACACTGCAGCATGAAGTTGCTGAATAAAAGCAACTGAGCTGTAGGCTGATTTTTCTGCTAAGGGAAAAAAAAAAAAGAATAATTTAAATCTGATTTTCTAGCGAGTGTGACGAGCTGAGTGTGACGGAGCGCAAGTGCGGACGGAAGTAAGTGTGTGACTTGTGATTCAGTGACTTTGGATTCAGGGAGTTTGGAAGGGAGGACTTACTGAATTGCTGGTGGTATTTAATTAATACTTTGCATTTCTTTTTACTTATCATTTCTGTCTGGTGCAATCCCCATTAGGAAATGAGCTCCATGATTGGCAATGTCATCCAGTGTACATCTTGCCACATGTATGCATTCCTTGAACAGCCGGTCGAGGGTGCATACTGCTGTGTTATATGTGAGTACGTTGTGCATTTGGAAGCCCAGATACTGGATCTAAATGAGCAACTGACAACGCTGAGATCCATAGACAATATGGAAAGGAGTCTGCTGCTCACTGAACAGCTGCTCAATGGGATAGATGTGGGGGAGGATGGTAGTATGGAGCTGCTGGACCGTGAGGTAGCTAGCTGGGTGACAGTTAGAAGGCGGGGTAGAGGGAAGGGTGCCAGGGAGGCTAGCCCTGATCTGGCACACCCCAATAAATTTGCTATGTTGGCAGATGAGGGGGGTGTGAGTTCAGGTACAGCACTGCTGCAGCAGGGCATGACCTCTGAAAGCCGGAGGAGTGTCTGCTCCAGTAAGGGGGAAAACAGGAGAGTAGGGCAGGCCAGACAGGTGCTGGTAGTGGGGGACTCAATTATTAGGGGAATAGATAGGGCAATCTGTCACAAAGACAGGGATCGTCGAACAGTGTGCTGCCTACCTGGCGCCCGAGTCCGGCACATCGCTAATCGGGTTGACAGATTACTGGGAGGGGCTGGTGAGGACCCAGCGGTCATGGTGCACATTGGCACAAATGACAAAGTTAGAGGTAGGTGGAAGGTCCTTAAAGATGATTTCAGGGAATTAGGCTGCAAGCTTAAGGCAAGGACCTCCAAGGTAGTATTCTCTGAAATACTGCCTGTACCACGTGCCACACCAGAGAGGCAAAGGGAAATTATGGAGATAAATACGTGGCTCAGGAATTGGTGTAGGAAGGAGGGGTTTGGGTTCCTGGAGAACTGGGCCGACTTCTCTGTTGGCTACAGGTTCTATGCTAGGGACGGGCTGCACCTCAATGGGGAGGGTGCAGCTGTGCTGGGGGAGAAAATGGCTAGAAGGTTGGCGGAGTGTTTAAACTAGGGATTGGGGGGGAGGGTATTCATTGTATAGGAGGGGAAGATAGTGTAAATAGTAACCTGGGCACAAGTAATAAAATTGCGGGTGGCATGGGGGGTGGGGTTAGAACAGTCAATATAGTAGGAAGGAATAGAGGTAAAGAGAGATGCATGCTTGTACACTAATGCCAGAAGTCTCACCAACAAAATAGAGAAATTAGAATTGATTTTGTTGGAAAATAATTATGACATGGTGGGGATTTCGGAGACTTGGCTGGACGAGAGCCATGACTGGGCTGTTAATTTACAGGGCTATTGTCTGTTCAGAAATGACCGTACAAATAAGCGAGGGGGAGGTGTATGTTTATACGTAAAATCATCCTTAAAACCCATCCTGCGTGATAATATAGGTGAATCTAATGGAAATGTAGAGTCTCTGTGGGTGGAGATAAGGGGAGGGGGAAAAAATAAATAAATTACTGATAGGGGTTTGTTATAAGTCTCCAACAATAATGAAAGTGGAGGAAAATATCCTCATAAAGCAAATAGATGAAGCAGCGACTCAGGGAGAAGTCATTATTATGGGGGACTTCAACTACCCTGAAATACATTGGGGAACAGAAACCTGCAGTTCCAGCAAAGGTAATAAGTTTTTGAAAACTATGAGAGACAATTACCTTTCACAACTTGTTCAGGACACAACAAGAAGGGGGGCACTGCTGGACCTAATATTAACCAACAGGCCGGACCGCATATCAAATATACGGGTTGGAGGTCACTTGGGTAATAGTGATCATAACATAATAAGCTTTCAAGTATCCTTTACTAAGATGTGTAGTAGAGGGGCTACAAGGACACTAAACTTCAGGAAGGCAAATTTCCAACGGTTGAGAGATGATCTTAGTGCAATAAACTGGGACGATGTCCTAAGACATAAAAGTACACAAAGCAAATGGGAGATGTTTATTAGCATCCTGAATAGGATATGTGCACAATATATACCCTATGGGAATAAGCATGCTAGAAATAGGAGGAAACCACTATGGCTAAATAAAGCGGTAAGAGGTGCAATAAGTGACAAAAAGAAAGCATTTAGGGAATTAAAGCAAGTAGGTGGTGATGAAGCATTAAATAGATACAAAAAATTAAATAACATCTGTAAAAAGCAAATTAAGGCAGCAAAGATTAAGACAGAGAGACTCATTGCCAGAGAAAGTAAAAATAATCCCAAAATATTTTTTAACTACATAAATAGTAAGAAACTAAAAAATGATGATGTTGGCCCCTTTAAAAATAGTCTGGGTGAAATGGTGGATGAGGATGAGGAAAAAGCCAATATGCTAAATGACTTTTTTTCAACAGTATTTACACAAGAAAATCCCATGACAGACAATATGATCAGTGATAACAAAAATTCTCAATTAAATGTCACCTGCTTAACCCAAGAGGAAGTACGGCATCGTCTAAAAATCACTAAAATTGACAAATCCCCGGGCTCGGATGGGATACACCCCAGAGTGCTGCAGGAATTAAGTACTGTCATAGATAGACCATTATTTTTAATATTTAAAGATTCCATAATAACAGGGTCAGTACCACAGGACTGGCGTATAGCAAATGTGGTGCCAATATTCAAAAAGGGGACAAAAACTGAACTTGGAAATTAGAGGCCAGTAATCTTAACCTCTACTGTGGGTAAGATCCTAGAGGGTTTTCTAAGAGATGCTATACTGGAGTATCTGAAGAAAAATAACCTCATGACCCATTATCAACATGGTTTTATGAGGGACCATTCCTGTCAAACTAATCTGATAAGCTTCTATGAAGAAGTTCTGGACTGGACCAAAGAAATGCAGTGGATGTGGTGTATATGGACTTTTCAAAAGCTTTTGATACGGTGCCACACAAAAGGTTGATACATAAAATGAGGGCAATGGGGATAGGGGAAAATATGTGTAAGTGGGTTAAGAACTGGCTTAGTGATAGGAAACAAAGGGTGGTTATTAATGGAACACTCTCAGAATGGGTCACAGTTAACAGTGGGGTACCACAGGGGTCAGTGTTGGGCCCGCTTCTATTTAATATATTTATTAATGACCTTGTAGGGGGCATACAGAGTAGAATCTCAATATTTGCAGATGACACTAAACTCTTCAGGGTAATCAATACAGAGGAGGACAATTTTATATTACAGGAGGATTTATGTAAACTAGAAGCTTGGGCTGCTAAATGGCAAATGAGCTTTAATGGGGATAAATGTAAAGTCATGCACTTGGGCAGAGGAAACAAAAGGTATAATTATGTGCTTAATTGTAAAACACTGGGCAAAACTGTCAATGAAAAAGACCTGGGTGTATGGGTAGATGACAAACTCACATTTAGTGGCCAGTGTCAGGCAGCTGCTGCAAAGGCAAATAAAATAATGGGATGCATTAAAAGAGGCATAGATGCTCATGAGGAGAACATAATTTTACCTCTATACAAGTCACTAGTGCGACCACACTTAGAATACTGTGTACAATTCTGGTCTCCAGTGTATAAGAAAGACATAGCTGAACTAGAGCGGGTCCTGAGAAGAGCGACAAAAGTCATTAGAGGATTAAGGGGTCTGCAATACCAAGACAGGTTATTAAACTTGGGGTTATTTAGCTTGGAAAAACGAAGGCTTAGGGGTGATCTTATAATAATGTATAAATATATGAGGGGACAGTACAGAGAACTTTCTAATGATCTCTTTACTCTTAGGCCTGAGACTGGGACAAGGGGGCATCCTCTACGTCTGGAGGAAAGAAGGTTTAATCATAATCACAGACGCGGATTCTTTACTGTAAGAGCAGTGAGACTATGGAACTCTCTGCCACATGATGTTGTAATAAAGTGACTCACTACTAACAGTTAAGAAGGGCCTGGATGTCTTTCTTGAAAACTATAATATTACTGGTTATATATACTAGATTCTTGTTCAAAAGGTTTTATTAGTTTTAACAAGTGTAAATAATACAAGTAGTAAACTTGCAAACTTATTAAAGAGTTGTTGAAATCAGTTAAGATTACATCTATAAGATATTACAATTTTTAATATAACTTAAACGACTAGTTGTAACATTGACCATAAGTGAATTTTAAAGTTTTAACAGTAGTTGTATATTTCTATTCAGTGTGTTAAATTTAACCAAAGTGAAACAGTTCACAGGTGATTGATCAGTATAAGTGTCAGAGGAAGAAAGAAGGGGGGGGAAGAGGGGAAGGTAATACAAGTAGAGTCAGTCATTTATTATCCGCTAACTTTCTACTTTGCGTGTATTGAGGTAGGGAAAATTTTATTCCAGATACTCCATTTTTTGTTATATTTGTCCATATTGTTGTTTCGTAATGCATAGGCCAGTTCATACGAGTTGTGGAGGGCAATCTTTTCTAGTAAAGCTGAGAATGTGGGTGGTTTAGTGTCTCTCCATAAAGCTGCAATCATGGTTTTCGCTGAGAGGATAATGTGGATTACTAGAGGTCTTAGTTGAGGTGGAATTTGCTCCATGTTTGTGAGTAAATTTACAAATTCGGGTGTAAGAGTTAGGGAATTATTTGTTATATCATAAATTAGCATTTGGATTTTGTTCCAGAAGTCCGTCAAGATTGTGCAGGACCAGAAGGTATGTGATATGGTTCCTATTTCTTGGTTACACCTCCAACACATAGGTGAGCTATCCTCTTTCATCTGGTGGAGTCGGTGGGGGGTGAAGTACCACCTTGTGAATGACTTGTAGTGTGTTTCAATTAATGTGGTACAGGCGATGGATTTCTGTATGGATGCTAGTGTATAAGATAGAGAGTTCATATCTATTGAGACACCTAGTTCTTTTTCCCATGCTAATATGTTAGTCGTTTTGTCTACAGATGAGTCTAGGTTTAACTCTTTGCACAGGTTCTTGATAGACCAGAAAATAGGACTGTGAGGAGATTTAAACATTTGCGCAATTGTTAGTGGCAAGTGGAAGTTTAGTTTTCTTTTTGAGAGGAAGGCGTTAATTTTCTCCCAGTTCCTAAGTTCTTGGTCATGTAAGCCAAAGATGGATTGGAGGTGGGGGAAGGGGATTAGTTTACTTGAATCATCGAGGATGTCAGAAAGGTAGTGTATGTTTTTATTTTTCCACGAGTCAATATTGGTGGATGAAATGAGTATATTTAGAATATCTGTTGGGATCCAATCCGGTGGGGTGGAGATAGAGTTTTCTGTGGATCTGGCAGCAAGAAGTTTCCACGATTGGACCGTGGCTTTGGTTGTTAAGTTCTTTGGAAGGGGCTTTTTCTTGTCACATAGGTGCGCCAGAAGTAGTAGTTTGAGTTTGGCTTTCTGATGAGTGTTTTCTTCAAGTGAAACCCAGCTTGGTCTTGAAGAGTCGTCCCACCATGTTTTGCTTAAGTTGATAACAGTTGCTTGGTAGTAGGTTGAGATATTGGGAACTGCCAGTCCTCCATTAATTCTACTCTTCTCTAGGGTCGATTTTGCTATTCTGGGCTTCTTGTTTCCCCATATGAAGGAGGAGAGTTGTCTCTGCAGTTTCCTGATCCATAATTGTTTGAGTGGAATTGTAAGGGATCTAAAGACATACAAAATTTTGGGTAATATGAACATCTTGTAGGCTTCTATTCTTCCTATCCAAGATAGTTCTGCTTTAGATAGGTGCTTGAGGTCATTTTGGGTGGTTTTAAGTAATATGTTTAGGTTATGGTCCATTAAAGTGGATGTTTGGAGCGTAATTTTTATGCCTAAAAACTCTAGTTCCTTTCTGTCTAGGTCAAAGTTATGTTCGTTTTTTAGTAAGGTTAGAGATTCAGAGTCAAGATTATAGTGGAGCACTTGGGTTTTCCTTAAATTAATTTTATAAGATGAGATAGCAGAGAATTCTTCTATAGTAGAGAGTAGGTGTCTTAAAGAATTGACAGGGTCAGACAAAGTTAGCAAGACGTCGTCGGCGAATAAACTGATTTTAAAGTCTCTGTGGTTGGCGTGGATACCTCTAATGCTATTATTCATTCGCACTTTCTCTGCTAGCGGTTCTATATATAAGACAAATAGTGACGGGGAAAGTGGGCAGCCTTGTCTGGTTCCGTTGGATAGACTGAAGGTATTGGACAGGGTGTCGTTGGTTAAGATGTTGGCTGTTGGGGAGGAGTACAGAGATTCAAGAGCGTGGATGATGTTGCCCCTAAAGCCGAATTTCCTTAGTGTTTCGAACATGTATCCCCAGTGGACCCTGTCGAATGCTTTCTCTGCATCGACAGAGACCACCAGGGCAGGGGTCTTGTGTCTCTCTATGTGTGAGAGTAGGTTGATTGTTCGTCGTGTTGCGTCTGCGGAACCTCTATTTTTTACAAAACCGACCTGGTCACTGTGGACAAGTTTGGGGACAATTTTTTGCAGTCTAGAATTAATTGTTTTGGTCAATATTTTGAGGTCGGTGTTGAGAAGGGAGATTGGGCGAAAATTAGTTACGTCGTCTGGATCACCTTTGTTTTTTGCAATCAGTGTAATGGTGGCTTGTAACAGATCATTGGATGGATGGTGGTTCGGGCAAGTTAAGGCGTTAAGTAGTCTCGTTAGATATGGGGAGAGTAAATTATAGTATGTAGCATAATACTCGTTTGGAAGGCCGTCTGGTCCCGGGGATTTGAGTTTCTTTAATGTTTTGATGGTATCAGTGACTTCCTTTTCGGTGAAAGGCGAATTAATAAAGTCAAGATCGTCTTTAGTGATTGAGGGGAGATCAATTGAGTTGAGAAATTTAGAAATTTGTGCAGCGAAGGGTCAGGGTCCTCGTGTGATTTTTTTAAGTTATAGAGGTTTTCGTAAAATTCCGCAAAAGTGTGCGAGATATCTTCTGGATGCTTCTGTAGGGTACCGTATTTGTTTTTTATTTGATGTATTGCAGTTTTAGTTCTACGAATTTTTATCATATTTGCAAACATTTTGTTTGGTTTATTAGATAGTGTGTAGAAATTAGACTTAGAGATACGTGTTATTTTATCAAAGTCTGCGACTAAAAGGGATTTAAGTTCTATCCTTAGTTTTAAAATTTCCTTCATGGTAACATCAGAGGGATTGTTTGCAATTGAAGTTTCTAGATCTTTGATTTGCTTTATTATGTTGGTTATGGTAGAAGTTAACGATTTTTTGTGTCTTGCGTTGATTTCGATTAAGTGTCCTCTTACTACCGCCTTGTGGGCGGACCACAAAGTTGAAATTGTAGTTTCTTCCAAGTCATTTTCGGCAAAGTATAGTTTTATAGAATTTTCAATCTCTTTTTTGTATTTCGGGTGTTGGAAAAGGAAGGAGTTTGCTCTCCAGATTTTTCTTTTGTTTTTAGAGGGGCCCTGTGATGAGGTAAATAGAATAGGTGAATGATCTGACCACGATTTGGGTAGAATGGTGACATTTTTAATAAGTCTAAGTGAGTGGATGTCCGTCAGAACTAGGTCTATGCGTGCCAGGGATCTATGTACGTTTGAGAAGTGCGTATATTCGATTGAAGATGCGTTAAGACAGCGAAAAGCATCAAATATCTCCTCTCGCTGTAGTAACGGATCTAATTGTGTGTTAACATTTCTGTTTTTGTTGGAGGAGTCGAGATTTGCGTTGGGTACTGCGTTGAAGTCCCCGAACAAAAAGAGAACTCCCTCTTGGCAGTCTCTAACTTTTCTCATTAATTTCTTTAGAAATGTTATTTGTCCTGAATTGGGGGCGTAAATGTTGACTAGTGTGTGCATAACGTCATTAAGGAGGCATTTCAATATAATATATCTACCCTCAGTGTCCAGGATGGCCTCCTTTTCCTCAAATTTAACTGTCCCTTTTATGAGGATAGCTACTCCCGCTTTCTTTTTCTTGTTTGATGCGAGGAATATGTTAGGATAGAGTTTGTTTGAGAATTTTGGAGGTTTCTCAGCGCTGAAACGTGTCTCCTGTAGGCCTGCTATGTCGATTTTCTGAAGTTTCAGTTCCCTCCACACATGGAATCTTTTCTGCGGAGAGTTGAGGCCATTGGTGTTTAGCGAAAGGTAATTATATGACATTTTAGTTTAGGTATGTTTGTTCAAGGTTGAGATGGCTGTCTCTACAGGGGAAGGTAAGAAGGTGGGGGGGAGTAAGGAGCTGGAAAGTGGCTCAAGAGTTAAGGGGGAGGTGGGGCTGTAGGGTAGTTAAGTGTTAAGAAGTTAAGGGGATGATCAATCAGTAGATCTAGTGTTTGTTTGCGGAAGGGTTCAGGGAACCGTTGGTTGTCTTCCGAAGGGCTAATGTTTTGGCCTTCGGTGCCTAAGATAATATGATTAAAGTCCACTTCTTCAAATAGATATTCAGCCAGAGTCCCCTATCCGAAGGTTTTTAAGAGTTGATAGCCCGGATTCAACTTCACCTATGTTGTAGAATTTACTATTGTGGCTGAAGGTGACGTCTGAGGAAGGATGGCTCCACCTATAAAGTATATTATGATCTCTCAAGATGGATGTGACTGGTCTGAGGGCTCTTCTCTTTTCCAAAGTCTCTTTAGAAAAATCCTGAAAGATCTTGATGTTCTGGTAAGGTGCTGGCAGAGTCTTGTGTTTTCTCATGTATTCATTTATTTGTTCCTTTAGAGGAAAAAAAAGGAATTTTGCGATTGCGTCCCTGGGTATGTCTTCAGCGAGATTTTTGGGTTTAAAGAGCCTGTGGGCTCTTTCGATGGAGTACTCTAGTTCATGTTTCCCAGGTACAATTTTTTTGGCCAGGTTTCTGATATAGTCATTGAGTTCTGCGTTTCTAACGGTTTCTGGGATTCCTCTGAATTTTAAATTTGACCTCCGGTCTCTGTCCTCTCTGTCTATTTGTTTGATTCTTAAAAATTCCATATCTTCTTGCATCTTTTGTTGTTCGCTCCTTAGTTTTAGCGATGTTGACGTAATTTTGGCTAGGGAATGGTCGTGATCGTCCACTCTTTTGACTACCGATGCTACTGTGTTTTTGATTTCTTCCAGATGTGAGGACAGGTTTTCCTCTATTTTGTTTTGAAATGACGTGAATAATTCTATCATGAATGATTTGTCTATCTGTTGATTTGGACTAATATGAGGAAACGGGTCAAAAGCTGCGGTGCTGGTCTTAAGTCTCTGTCTGACTGGGCTTCTAGTTCTGCTGTCTCGACCTCCAACTTCCGTATCTGTTTTCGAGGAAGGTCCTGTAGCGTTTTTGGAGGGGGTGCCTATCTCTTTTCTTTTTGACGAGGTGTGAGTCAACTCCATCATTGTGAAGTTATCACTTTCTTCGTTTGTTGTGGTCCAGTCTTTTTCTCTAGTGTCTCTAGAGTTTTGATTCCCCTCCTTCATGTTTTTTATAATCTTCGAGGGTTGTGATGGGGTGGGAAGTCTGCTCTTAAGAGGCGATTTTTGTAGGTCTCCCGCCGCTTCTATTTCCTGGGATGAGGAGTTTTGTTTTGATTTGGTTGGCATAGTGAGTCAGAGTTTGTTGGAGCTGTTTTATAAGTTGGTGCTGTCTATTTTGGGTTAGTGTATGGGAGTTTTTAAGTCAAGTATGCACAGTATGCACAGTCCCCTAGCTGTTAATTTACTAGAGCGAGGTACAGTGGTGGAGTAGCGTCAGGTAGTCGACAATGTCACACAGTGAAAACTTATATAACAGTACTATGAATATTTAAACAAGTAAATAGGTAAAATTAGGAAGCAGAAGATGTTCCCAAGTCTGAAGTCTGAGGATAGGTAGTTTGCTGGCAAGTGTATATAACGTTATCTTAATATTATTCAAATACTTCAGTATTTAACATTAACAAGCATGGCATGAGATATATGCAGTAGTAAGGAAGAGAGTCACACTGAGCTGTGTGAGTTCAGGGCTAGGTTAGGTGTTTTCAGTGTATGATTTACTTCTGAAAATTCAATGGGGAAAAACACACAGTAGTTTGTAGATCAGCACAGTGTGCATGTAAATTCAATATAGGATGTGCTCTAAGATTGTCAGAGGAGGGGTCACATTGGGCTGTTAGAGTTCAGAACATAAGCCTAAGGGACCTTGATGTCTGCTGTAGAAGGAGAAGAGAAAAAAAAATTAAAAAAAATAAAATATACAGTACTTTAGATGGGATTTGCTGTAGTGGATAAGAGCCTTGCTGCTTCCTTCAAGGCTAATTAAACAATCAGGGGATGGTGTTCTGTTTTTTTAGAGCAGTTAGCCTTGAAATGTAAATGGCAAGACAGTTATCTGTAGATATGCAGACTGAAGTCTTCTGGTATTAGTTATCAGGAAGGTGATAAGACTGCGATAATGGAGGGAGGTGGGGGGAGGGTCTGAGAGTGCTGCCGGCGGGGCTAGATCTCTCCTAGTGAGCTCTGGCTGAATGAGTACCTATGCAGGACCCTTCTTCTCCTCCAAGTGGGGAGTAATATCAGGATTCACGGCCGGATCTTCTTTCTAAAGGAAGGTTGAGGATCCCTCCGCCCACGTGCTGGCAGCCGATGGTATAGGTGAGTGAGGGAGAGAGGAAAGAAAAAGAAAAGAGTCCCACCGGTTTTCTCTAGGTTTCTGCTCTCCGGTCCCGTGAAGTTCTCCTGAGGGGATTAGGGTCTCGGTCTGGATGCTCGGAGAGGTGAATTCTTCAGTGGCGTTGGGATGTATGGGTCGTCCTCTCTGTCTTGTTCTCTGCTGTGTATCTCTTTCGGGGGGAGGGGGGGTCAGGCAGTGCACCGGGGAAGCAGTGATGCAGGGAGCAGTGAGAAGCCGGGTATGGAGGCTTGTGCTTGCCTTAAAAGTAGTCAGTGAATGCTCCAGCGTGAGCAAACCCTCCGGCGTCGGTGGGAGGCCTTGTCTCCGGCACTGCGGAGCTCTGATGACTGCAGGCCCAGGTCTCAGGAGGGCACGATCTCAGATGTACGCTGCTCGGTCCTTCCAAGTAGAAGTGAGACTGACCGGGTGACCCTTGCTTGATCTGCAATCTGGTGGACTTGCTTTGAGTGGGTTTTAAGTCCTAAAAAGGACTTAGGGACCCTTGTAGCTTCAGTAGGCACCGGAGCTCCAGGAGATGCGACTACTCCATAAGCCACAGGCCACGCCTCTCATATATACTAGATTCTTTGATAGGGCGTTGATCCAGGGAACTAGTCTGATTGCCATATCTGGAGTCAGGAAGGAATTTTTTTCCCCAATGTGGAGCTTAGTGTTGCCACATGGTTTTTTTTTGCCTTCCTCTGGATCAACATGTTAGGCTATGGGTTGAACTACATGGACGTAAAGTCTTCCTTCAACCTTAAAAACTATGTTACTATGTTACTATGTTTTTGGACTGGAGTGGTGATTGACCTGTGTGTTGCCCAACAAACAGTTGTGGTCAAAAGTATTGACACCCCTGCAATTCTGTCAGATAATACTCAGTTTCTTCCTGAAAATGATTACAATCACAAATTGTTTGGTATTATTATCTTCATTTAATTTGTCTTCAATGAAAAAACACAAAAGAGAATGAAGCAAAAAGCAAAACATTGATCATTTCACCAAAGCTCCAAAAATGGGCCAGACAAAAGTATTGGCACCCTCAATCTAATACTTGGTTGCACAACCTTTATCCAAAATAACTGCGATCAACCGCTTTCAGTAACCATCAATGAGTTTCTTACAATGCTCTGCTGGAATTTTAGACCATTCTTCTTTGGCAAACTGATCCAGGTCCCTAATATTTGAAGGGTGCCTTCTCCAGACTGCCATTTTTAGATCTCTTCACAGGTGTTCTATGGGATTCAGGTCTGGACTCATTGCTGGCCACCTTAGAAGTCTCCAGTGCTTTCTCTCAAACCATTTTCTAGTGCTTTTTGAAGTGTGTTTTGGGTCATTGTCCTGCTGGAAGACCCATGACCTCTAAGGGAGACCCAGCTTTCTCACACTGGGCCCTACATTATGCTGCAAAATTTGTTGGTAGTCTTCAGACTTCATAATGCCATGCACATGGTAAAGCAGTCTAGTGCCAGAGGCAGCAAAGCAACCCCAAAACATCAGGGAACCTCCACCATGTTTGACTGTAGGGACCGTGTTCTTTTCTTTGAATGCCTCTTTTTTTCTCCTGTAAACTCTATGTTGATACCTTTGCCCAAAAAGAGAGAAAATTCTTCCAAAACATTTTAGGCTTTCTCAGGTAAGTTTTGGCAAACTCCAGCCTGGCTTTTTTATGTCTCGGGGTAAGAAGTGGGGTCTTCCTGGGTCTCCTACCATACAGTCCCTTTTCATTCAGACGTCGACGGATAGTACGGGTTGACACTGTTGTACCCTCGGACTTCAGGGCAGCTTGAACTTGTTTGGATGTTAGTCAAGGTTCTTTATAAACCATCTGCGCAATCTTGCATTGAAATCTCTTGTCAATTTTTCTTTTCTGTCCACATCTAGGGAGATTAGCTACAGTGCCATGGGCTTTAAACTTCTTGTTGACACTGCTCACGGTAGACACAGGAACATTCAGGTCTTTGGAGATGGACTTGTAGCCTTGAGATTGCTCATGCATCCTCACAATTTGGTTTCTCAAGTCCTCAGACAGTTCTTTGGTCTTTCTTTTCTCCATGCTCAATGTGGTACACACAAGGACACAGGACAGAGGTTGAGTCAACTTTAATCCATGTCAATTGGCTGCAAGTGTGATTTAGTTATTGCCAACACCTGTTAGGTGCCACAGGTAAGTTACAGGTGCTGTTAATTACACAAATTAGAGAAGCATCACATGATTTTTCTAACAGTGGCAATACTTTTGTCCACCCCCTTTTTTATGTTTGGTGTGAAATTATATCCAATTTGGCTTTAGGACAATTCTTTTTGTGTTTTTTTCATTGAAGACAAATTAAATGAAGATAATAATACCAAAGAAATTGTGATTGCAATCATTTTCAGGAAGAAACTGAGTATTATCTGACAGAATTGCAGGGGTGTCAATACTTTTGGCCAACACTGTAGATAGAGACATTACAACTGTTGTCAAACTCAGGCCTATCAGCCAGGCTGGTCATGTGACTTGACCTGTGATGTCATGTGCTCATTTACATATGATGATGTCACCATGGCCTTTGTGATGTCATGGAACAGTGGCTATAAAAGACTGTGCAGCGTCAATATCAGTCATTTGTCTTTGAACACTCGTGGGTTGAAGACACATTTTCTTGCGCTTGGTAAGTTTTGGTTATAGATAAAATAGAATAACCCATATAATAGAAAAGCAATATAGTAGAAGACAGGCTCCATCACAGATTTACTTCCTTGTATGGTTAGCACTTTTACTACATTTTTTTTTTTTGGGGGGTGTGGGTTTGTGGAGGGGCAGAATGGGGGGGCGTGGGCTTGTGAGTGATGCGGAAAGTCACATTCTTTTTCTTATGGCTTCTTTTTCGTATGGGTCATTAGTGTCTGTAGGACACACAAGAATGATCAAGCAGTGACATGACACAGAATTTTATAAGCTAACATTCTACATTCTATAGTGACATCACAATAACAGGGCAGGGCAATAAATAAGACAGCTCTATGAAAGGGGGTAGAGCTATGGAGGGTGTGTGGCTTTTTTGAGATGTGGCTATGAAGTAGGCAGGGCTATGTGGAGTGGGTGGAGCTATGGAGGAGGCGTGGCTTTGTGGAGATGTGCTGTGAAGTGGGTGTGGCTATGTGGAGTGGGCATGATCATATGGAGTGGGCATGGCTGTGTGGAGTGGGAAGGGCTTGAAACATACACACACCACACACTCAACTTTATATATTAGATTTAGTGATTCCTTAGATGAAGTTAAAGAAGCTGCAAGAAAAAGCCAGAGATATATCTAAAGGCCCCATTACATGGTACGATATCGTGAACGATGTCGCTGAAACGTCACGGGTTTAGAGTCGTACAAATGACATCGTTAGTACATCGTTGCGTGTGACATCGAGATACGCCTACGATAAATCGTTGGATCTTTGATTGCAGATTTGAGAACATGATCTCAAATCAGATGATCCATGATCAGCCAATCTGCTGCATTGTTGTGTATGACACGGCGATAACTATGTCGTTAAGGATTTCCCCTATTGACAACAATGAACAAGTATCGTTCGCTGGGTTGTGCGAACAATACCTGCTTGCTGGATCGTTGGTGCATCGTGCACAATATCTATACATATGATATCTCACCAACGGTCTCTAAATGATGTCCTAAGTAACGACCGCGCGTCCACGAGATCGTTAGTGATATCGTTTCAACATTGAAGCGTGTAATGGTACCTTAAGGAGGGATGAAATTAATTCTCCTGTATGGGGTCTATGGGAGTTTGATTAAACAATATACTCTTCACTTTGCTAAAGCTCATCGTGGTAGTGATAGAATAATAATATAATATTTATTCATTTATACTGTATAGTGCTATATATACATTTTGCCACACTGTCCCCTTCAGGGCTCACAATCTAAACATCCTATCAGTATGTCTTTGAAATGTGGGAGAAAACCGGAGTGCCCAGAGGAAACCCACACAAACACAGGGAGAAAATGCAAACTCCTTGGAGATGTTGGCCTTGGTGGGAATTGAACCACGGACCTCAACGCTACAAGTCTGCAGTGCTATCCACTGAGCCATGATTGTATTGATCTGGATTGCCTGGAAATTACTAATGTGCCATGTTTCTCATTGCAGATAGTGAATTCTACCTCGGAACCATAGGACGGACGACACTACTGTGTTTTTCCAAAAATAATACACTGTCTTATTTTCTTTTGACCTCCGGAAAAAGGGCTAGGGCTTATTTTTGGAGTAGGGCTTATATTTCAAGCCTACTCCAAAAAACCCTGCTAGGGCTTATTTCTGGGGAGGGTCTATTTTTGGAAAAACATGGTACATAAAGCAAGAGAGGCGACCATCTGGTAGCCTAGCTCGAATACCCATCTCTCCTGAGAAGATCAACTCAGCTTTTTGAGAGTTGGGTGGAGGCAGCATTCCTAGAAGAGTCAAGCCTGAAGGGGGCATAGCCCCTCACTTTGTCACTGAGGGCGATTTCATGATCCAGAGATTAACTCCGGAGTGGTTCTGTGGTGGGATAAAGGTCTGGTTTGCTGTCGTCATCCTGTTGGATACACAGGAATGAGTGTAAGTGTATGTATACTTACTTTATTACAGATTTACTGAATGCTTAGATAAAGGCAACAGAGCTGCAACAAAATGCTAGAGATATATCCAAGTTTTTTTTTTAATCCATTCTCTGATATGGGGGTCTATAGGAGTTTGGTAAATAATAAACTCTCCATTTTGCTAAAGCTTATCATGGTAGTGATAGGAATGATTGTATTGATCTTGATTGCCTGGAAATTACTAATGTGCCGTGTTTCTCATTGCAGTAGAAGAATTCATTTTGGAATTGGAACCACAGGAAGGATGACCTTACATACCGCTACAGAGGAGACCATCTGACAGCCCAGCTCATCTACCCATACTCTCAACTTTGCTAAGTCTCATCGTGGTAGTGATAGGATGGGTTGTTTTGATCTTGATTGGCTGCAAATTATTAATGTGCTGTTTTTAGCTATTGCAGATAATGAATTTTAACTCGAAACCATAGGACGGATGACACTACTACATACAGCTACAGAGGAGACCGTCTGATAGCCCAGCTCGACTGCCCATCTCTCCTGAGAAGACCAACTCAGCTTTTTGAGAGTTGTGTGGAGGACATAATCTCTGTAAAAAGGGTCCCACAGCTTCACCCTCAGCAGCATTCCAAGAAGAGTCAATACCCTGAAGAGGGCATAGCCCCTCACTTTATCACCAAGGGCGATTTCATGATCCAGGAATTAACTCCGGAGTGATTCTGTGGTGGGATGAAGGTCTGGTTTGCTGTTTTCATCCTGTTGAATACACAGGAATGAGGGTAAATGTATGTATACTTACTTTATTACAGATCTAGTGAAAGCTTAGCTGAAAGTAAAAAAGCTGCAACAATAAAATAGAGATATACCAAGGAGGGTTTCAATCCATTCTCTGGTATGGGGGGTCTATAAGAGCTTGGTAAAAAATATACTCTCCATTTTGCTAAAGCTCATCGTGGTAATGATGGGATTGATTGTATTGATGTTGATTGACTGGAAATTACTAATGAGTCCTGTTTCTCATTGCAGTAAAATAATTAATTTTGCATCTGGAACCATAGGACAGATGACACTACATACTGCTACAGAGGAGACCGTCTGACAGCCCAGCTCGACCCATCTCTACTAAAGACCCTTTTAGCTTTTTGAGACATCATTGAAAGAAAGGTTCCCACAGCTGCACCCCAACAGTTTGAACATCACTCAATGCCCTGAGACCACAGGGGGAAGTGTGGGGCCCCTCATATGTCACAGATGATGATTTCATCCTTCAGGAATACTCTGAAGTGGTTCTTATGGTGGGATGCAGGTCTGGATAGGTGCCAAAATCCTATTAGGGTAGCTTCATATGCCGCAATATCACGTCGCGATTTGAGGCGATCTAACGTGCGCATGCAAGTTTTTCATGCTCTCCTCAGATCGCTGATGGCGGCATTACACGCCACAATCTCGCCCTGAAAGAAAGGCAATGTGTTGCACCGGAAATCGCCTCACCCACAGGGGAAGCAATCTGGTCGAATTCCCTCACCGCTTCACACGTCGCAATCCCAAAGGCAATGTGGGCGTACAAGTTCAGCGCCGCGAGAAAATAGGCGTGCCGCAGTGGTCAACACCGTGCCCCATACCCACTCATTGGTCAACACAACTGTGTTACGATTGGGCAGCCTGCTCTTGAAGGC
This sequence comes from Allobates femoralis, assembly GCA_033576535.1. Taxonomy (NCBI): domain Eukaryota; kingdom Metazoa; phylum Chordata; class Amphibia; order Anura; family Aromobatidae; genus Allobates; species Allobates femoralis. The sequence continues at coordinate 363,973,844 of JARQOC010000001.1, forward strand.
TGGCTAATACATGACGCGATTGTCTATCGGAGTTTCTCACAAATACACGCTCGTGCCGTCAATTGTGACTCCTGCAACACACTTTTGAGGCGCCAAAGCATCACACAGGAGCGGTCTTGTGCAGTACAGTGGATTACACTACCGAATGGCTATGTGTGCGTCTGTAGGTGATGGCGTTAACATACAAACCACACTATGGACATATGTGCCTGAAGTGGTCCACGCCATGGCAGAGTTGCCATGGCAGAAATGAAGTATGTTTGTGCACACATGTGTTGTGTGTGTGTACTGAAGTGTACATACATCCTGCACAAATATATTGCATTCTCCATGTGTGTGGACACATTCCCATGTGGGCAAACACATCATAATTGACATGGACACACAGTCACGGCATACAGTGTGGCTCAAAGGCCTGGACATTAGCAGACAATGCTGCACAGACCCACCAATACCATTTCACAAATCACATACGTCTGTGCACAGCATAAAGCTATGTGCAACTGCCCTGTTTCCAAAAGTAACCGCAGACACAGGTTGTTACGTTTGTTTATTTTCTAGCAGTACTTCTTATGCACAAAAAAAGGATTTTGAAAAACACACACACAACATTGAAAACAAAAGTGGCCAAATCACACAAATAAAGTCCAAATCATGATAATTAATGGCCATACACAAACATGTCACAGTACAGACCCCCCAAAAATACTAACTAAGGCTGGGGTCACACTTTTTTTCATAAGTTTTTGGAGACCTGCGTTTTTAAAAAAGTATGTAAAAACGCACCTATAGGCCCCCATGTTAAAAAACGCATGCCCTAATAGCAAAAACGCATGTCTTAATAGCAAAAATGCATGTGTGACAGTACCATGCATTTTTGTGTGCGTTTTTGCAATTACCGTATATACTCGTGTATAAACCGACCCGTGTATAAGCTGACCCCCCTACTTTTGCCCCAAAACCTGGGAAAACCTATTGACTCGTGTATAAGCCGAGGGTGGACCCCAGCACAAGTATACAGCCCCCAGCAGTGTGGTATACAGCAGCCTCCCCAGTGGTAGTATGCAGCAGCAGCCCCAGTGGTATATACAGCAGCAGCCCCAGTGGTACTATACAGCAGCCCAAGAGGTATATACAGCAGCCCCAGTGGTAGTATACAGCAGCCCCAGAGGTAGTATACAGCAGCCCCAGAGGTATATACAGCAGCCCCAGTGGTAGTATACAGCAGCAGCCCCATTGGTAGTATACAGCAGCAGCCCTAGTGGTATATACAGGCCCCCCCCCATCAGTATACAGGCCCCCCCCTTACTTCCGCAATCCTGTAAAAGAATACATTAGTATACTTATCCCTGCCGCTGTCCTGCTGCCTCTGTCCCGCCGCTGCCATCGCGCTCCTCCGGCTTCATCCAGCGTCTTCCGGCTTCCTCCTCTGGCGCGCAGACAATGACGTCATTGCCTGCGCCCACCGGAGGAAGCCGGAAAAAGCCGGATGAAGCCAGAGGAGCGCGATGGCGGCGGCGGGACAGCGGCAGCGGGGCAGCAGCAGGGATAAGTATACTAATGTATTCTTTTACAGGATTGCGGCAGAAAGGGGGGGGCCTGTATACTGATGGGGGCGGGCGGCCTGTATACTGTATACAGTGTATACAGTATACAGTGACTCACGTATAAGCTGAGGGGGGGACATTTCAGCCCAATTTTTGGGCTGAAAAACTCGGCTTATACGCGAGTATATACGGTATGTGATTAGCTGACATCAAAAAAGCATGCAAAAAACGCATGGTACATTAGTACCATCAAAAAATGCATGCGTTTTCCATAGGGGCCCATGTTAAAAATACTCATGCGTTTTCTAAAAAACGCATGCCTTTTTAAAACAGCACCAAAAATTTGTGCATGCACTATTTTTGGGTGCTATTTTAAAAACGCATGCAAAAATTCAGGGTGCCATCAGACACCTTAAAAAAAGCATGCTGAAATGAAAATAACGCATGCGTTTTTTTAAGGCACTAAAAAAACTCATGACAAGTGTGACCCCAGCCTAGCTAACTACTTGTTCCAAAACCAAACGTAGAGAAACACACCCCAAACCCTCATGGTGCAGCCACCCTGGTCACTACACCATCCACCTCATGTGTGTGCCTCACAACACCAGCCACCCTACACCTGCTGGTGCTTCCAGGCCACTGCCCCAGGGCCATTAAAGTAGAAGCGTCTCTGCTGCTACTGGCATCCTGCTGACTCAGACTGTGGCTCAGCGTCTGGAGTGGCGCCACACCATGTTCGGCATCACGCCAATCCTCATGACGTACCTCCCCTGTTGTGGGGTCCACACAATCCAAATAACTTGCCAGCGTGTATGATGACCTAACCCTATGACGCAGGAAGTTATGCAGCACACAGCAGGCCATCACTACCACATCGATAGATTCCGGTTTCATATGCAAAGGCATTGGCCATGATCCCGAATGCATTTTCAATCACACGGCGAGCCCGAGATAGCTCAGAAGTAACCATCCTCTGGGGATATGGCCATAGTAGGTGAGCCTGAAGTGGGAACACTTCATCCCCCACAAACGCAAAGTTGAGATGATGGCTTGTCTCATCATTTCAGGGCAAGTTCAGAGCACCTGTCCTTAGGTCTTGGGCCACCAAGACCCCCATCTGAGACATGCCTGTTCATGCCAACGTCCACGTAGAGGAAGTCATAGTGAGCATCCACCAGGGCCATGAGGACCACACTAAAATATCCTCACGTGCTTACCATCTAATGCACTGCCGCAATTTGGAAATTGCCATCGATCCTCAAAACCTCTGGCAACATCCATCCATTAAGCGGGGGTTGTTGGGAACTGCATGTAGGATGACAGCAGACTACTCAAGATGGCCTCACACGTCTCGGGGATCAGGCGGCTCAGCAGGGACAGTGACACAGCTGAAGTGTATTGCAGGTCTGTCCTCGAATGACCTGTTGCCAGGAACCTGAAAGATACAGCCAAACGCTCCTCAGGTGGCACAGCTCGACGCATCAAAGTGTCTTGTCAGACTATCAATGGCCTTATGCATTCCAAGCGGAATGTGAAAGAGTCCTCGGATATATGTAGATAGTTACGGAAATCATGCGGACTCCGATCCTCCAGCTGACGGACCAGCTGCATGTGGCTCAGGTTGTCCCGTTGCCGAAGCCAATCCCGAGCTAACACATGCCGTGGTCTGCGAGCCCGCAACCTCTCAACTCCATCCTCCAGCCACAATTCCTCTTCCACTAAGGCAACAGCCATGATAACATCTCCATCAGGGTCCATGATGATATCACCTACCAACCCCTGCAAAAGGTTAAAAAAAATTACATCAACGCAAGAACGCGTCATCACACATCCAAATTACCCACCACCTACTTCCCTACACATCTCCTAGCCACTAATCAATCATCCTACCCAAGTCTGCTGATATGGCCAACCACATACATACATGTATATTGCACCATTGAAGGGTCACAAACAACATTACACTGCCTCACAACCAAACCTGTTATCACTACACCCATGGCCCTCCTCAACAAATACATCTCCATCGTCAAAATGGAGATATCATGACGATACCCCCATATAGCTGCCCATAATGTTTATGTATGAGCACAAGGCGTAGGAAAAGACTAAGCTCACAAATACAGACTGATGCTTATTACCAATGAAATACAATAACATTAGACACGTACCACACCCATGTGTTTTAAGGACAAAATATGTGCCCTTGCAGCAGGCTATTGCATACTCATGATATCCAAGACACATCCCTGAGGTGTTGATAACGCCGGATCTTCACACGCAGACATTCACAGACACCACATGGCCCACTCCACATCTCAGTATGGGCAGAATACTTCCATTGTGTGTGCTAAACGCCAGTATTATGTGCTCAAAATTCATATGTTCTACGCAACTAATCACAGTCGCCCCCTTCAAACATGATCCTGTACGACAAAGGCAAAATGGCTTGTCAATGACGAGGGTGTTTTGGGGCAAGGAAAGGCAATCCATCCATTTTGCGGCACACAATAGATCAATCAAACACAGCATTATTAGAAACTACATACACCAGGACTTGGGCATCTGCTACAGTACACAATAACGATCCGTAATTCAAAGATGTATCAAACGCTATACACAGCCGTATCACAGATCATGTGTGAACATCAGTACTTACTTAATGACTCTGGGCAGCAAGAGTGCCGTAGCTCAGTCATTAGCGCATTTTATGTGGTAACAAACCAGAGAGCATCTGCATCATCTAATCGACGTAGCAGCCTGGGCGTTGGCAGGTGCGACCACTGATTATGCGCCAGTGCTGCTTTTTGATTGGTCATGTTGTGTTTAAAAAGTGGTGTGCTGGGCCGCCACCCATGCTCCTACTTCAATGTGCATTGTTCTAGAAGCGTCTCATCACGAGAACTCTGTTGGACAGACGGTAAGTCGGAGGACATGCTATTGTGCTTATCATGTATGGTATTTTCTGTGTGGCTGCAGAGCCATATCTTGCCAGATGTATGGGCGCCTTATGTACAGCTCGATGTAGCATCCTGTAGATGTGTGTTTTGCGACGGCTGTGCATCGTTACACCTTTCCGTGTCCTGTTGCACACATAATGATCCTTGAGACCGATGCCAGGACTGTCATTGGTAGTGCTGGACATGGATTGGCCACACATAGTACGGTGTGACCTGATATGTACATGTATTGTTTTTGGTAACACAATCTTTGTTTTTTTGGCAGATGGCTGAGGGTACTGATTTTGTCCGCGACTTCCTCTCCATGTACCAGGACCAGCAATGCCTGTGGCCGGTGACGCTGCCCAAGTATAAAAACAAGGCAGCGAGGGCTGTGGCCTACGGGCACCTTGTCGAGCTGGCCAACCGGCTCAACCAAACTAAGATCTGGACGGTGCCCATGGTTGTGGAGAAGATCAAGCGCCTGCGGACCGTGTTCACCAAGGCCCATAACAAATGGATGGATGCTCGGTCCTGGGCTGGAGCTGAGGAGGTCCCTAAGCCACGTCTGTGGTATTATGACCTCCCTACCTTCACCCTGGGCCAGGAGGCTCCTCGTGGAACATGGTGCAGCAGGCCCCTTTCACAACCATCTTTGGCCACAAGCCAAGACCCTGCCCCTGCCCCGATGTGTTGCATCGTGGCTGTTGGCACAGATTGTGCTGTCTTATGTGGGGTCACTTGGCATATCAATTTGGAGCCTCAGGTGAGTACAGAGCACTGGTCTACTTCTTTTTTCAGCTCTGTTTCCAACCCAGCTACTGTGACTTTGGGTGTTAGCCATGCTCAGAAAGGCACAGTGCTGGGTGGTTGGTTGTGGTAATTGATGTCAGTACATTGGAAATCTTGGTTATGTGTATTTTTTCTCTGTTTCATTTACAGGCCCCTCGGGAGTCTGGCTCCATTGCAGAGGACCCACCGCTGCCCATGCTCTTCCATCTACATCATTTGGAGAGCCAGTGCCTGATCCTAGTGGTGGGGGGCCGTGCCCAGGGCCCACCTCTGCCATATGACGAAGGAGAACACCTGCCCCACCCAACATGGATCTGGGTACCTGGGCTAAACCGGTCCTCTTGGACAGAGAGAGGACCCCCGCCTCTGGAATCGGGCACATTGCCAGTGAGCTGGTGGGGCGCATGGAGCCAGAGCAACGTACCATCGCCGAGAGGGCCATATTCCGGGCCCTGGAAGCAGGCGTAGATGGGACACTGAGATGGGGTGGTGTCTTTACCTTACCCAGGAAAACCACCCCCGTGCCCACTGCACCCCAAAGACACATGGTGTGAGGTCGCAAAAATCAGGATCCTCCACCTCCCCCACAAAGACAGCACCAAAGAACTGCCACCACTGGGTGGTATTACGGGGATGAGGGGGAGGAGCCATTGTCTGAGCTAGCAGAGGAGAAGGAAGACCAAAGATGCTACTAGGCAATGCACTATATAGCCTGATGGACTATTTAGAGACCTGTATTGGCACACAAATTTTGTTATTTTTTTAATTTTGGTGACAAGAATAAACCACAATATGATTTGCCAGACCTACGTCCACATATGTGTCACGTTCACCATTATGTATGTGTGTGTGTGTTTAGTACTGTGGGTGTCAGATAGTAGACATTGATGTAATATAGGGGTGCGTGGCGGTTGCAATGGTAGAGTATGTTCACGTTTGGCATGTCACACCACATACCTATTGAAAGTCCATAGCCCAGTGTGGTTGGGAAAATGTACCCTCCCAAACGTGACCCTGTGTGTGTTGTGACAAGGGATGACACAGGATTTAGGTTTTTCAACCATTTATTAATGTTTAACTTGTTTTTCGGTGTTTACAAAACCCCCAAAAAGGCTTTGTCAGATTACGAGTAGCCAATACACACTACCCACTTGCCCAATGTGGGAGACTATAAGAAATGAGGCCAACGTGGCCTTACAAATAATGGTGTCAACATGGCAAAAGGTTCAAAAAACATGTCCAACATGAACATAGAAAAACTAAAGGGCAAATGACAACATTATTGGGGGGGAAATTGGGGAGTTGGACCAATGGTGGGCTGGGCTGCCTGGATGGCTATGATCATTTGCTGCAAACAGGCCAGGTGCTGCTGGGCATCATTGTGGGCCTGCAGCATCTCTACGACTGTTGGAAGGCCTGTATAGGAAAAAAACTACATTAGTCAGGGACATGTGTAGGTGTGGGTGGGTGGGTGACGTAATTGGTGTGGTGTTCACTTACGTGGCAGAGACCCATCCATGGTTCCATGTTGTGGAGCTGGGGATGGCCTCACATCCCAACCACCACCAGCTCGTGCACCTTCAGTAGGAAGGGACAAAACAAAACATGATGAGTCACATAGTGATGTCAGGGACACAAAACAAGATGTATATGTGAAAGTTTATAGGCCCTTGACAAGACTTACCACCAATAACACCCACTGCAGCCTACAGTTGATGTTGTGGGCCACGGGAGGTGGAGATGCAGTGGGTGGGGGTGTTTCCGGGGGTTGGGTTGATCAGTGAAGGCCATGGCCTTTGTGATCCCTCCCTGGACGGGGATGGTATGGTCCCGGGGGGGGTAGGTGGACTCCCAGGTCCCTCCTCGAATGGCGATGGTGGGGTCCCAGTGGTGGGGGGACTTTGTTGGCCCGCAAGGTCTGGGTATGGTGGTGTCCTGGGGGGTGCGGGAGTTGATGGGTCCGCAAGGTCTGTGGATGGTGGTGTCCCAGGGGGTTGTTGATGGGCCTGCAGTGGCAGGTGATGGTGGGGTCGCGAAGGGAGTTGGTCTTGCTGGCCCTGCAATTGCAGGTGGTGTTGGGGCCCGTTGCACCTACTCTGCTGGGAAGTCTTCCTCATCTGTACTTTCAAAATTACGACGTCTGAATGAAAAGGGACTGCATGGTAGGATACCCAGGAAGACCCCACTTCTTACCCCGAGACATAAAAAAGCCAAGCTGGAGTTTGCCAAAACTTACCTGAGAAAGCCTAAAACGTTTTGGAAGAATGTTCTCTGGTCAGATGAGACAAAAGTAGAGCTTTTTGGGCAAAGGCATCAACATAGAGTTTACAGGAGAAAAAAAGAGGCATTCAAAGAAAAGAACACGGTCCCTTACAGTCAAACATGGCGGAGGTTCCCTGATATTTTGGGGTTGCTTTGCTGCCTCTGGCACTGGACTGCTTGACAGTGTGCATGGCATTATGAAGTCTGAAGACTACCAACAAATGTTGCAGCATAATGTAGGGCCCAGTGTGAGAAAGCTGGGTCTCCCTCAGAGGTCATGGGTCTTCCAGCAGGACAATGACCCAAAACACACTTCAAAAAGCACTAGAAAATGGTTTGAGAGAAAGCACTGGAGACTTCTAAGGTGGCCAGCAATGAGTCCAGACCTGAATCCCATAGAACACCTGTGGAGAGAACTAAAAATGGCAGTTTGGAGAAGGCACCCTTCAAATATCAGGGACCTGGAGCAGTTTGCTAAAGAAGAATGGTCTAAAATTCCAGCAGAGCATTGTAAGAAACTCATTGATGGTTACTGAAAGCGGTTGATCGCAGTTATTTTGGATAAAGGTTGTGCAACCAAGTATTAGGCTGAGGGTGCCAATACTTTTGTCCGTCCCATTTTTGGAGTTTTGTGTGAAGTGATCAATGTTTTGCTTTTTGCTTCATTCTCTTTTGTGTTTTTTCATTGAAGACAAATTAAATGAAGATAATAATACCAAAGAATTTGTGATTGTAATCATTTTCAGGAAGAAACTGAGTATTATCTGACAGAATTGCAGGGGTGTCAGTACTTTTGACCACAACTGTTTGTTGGGCAACACACAGGTCAATCACCACTCCAGTCCAAAAACATATGCTTTTATTCAGCAACTTCATGCTGCAGTGTGAACACCATGCATATGCACACTGGTGACAGGTTCACATGCTGCTTTATGTCACACTATGTGCCATGGCCCAATAACACATGATGTTTGTGTAGTTTTTGGAGTAGGATGCTTGCCATGTGTGTGTTTGGCATTGCCACATACTCACCACGCAGCCTAGCAATCCGGACACGAATATCCACAATGCGCCCTGGGGACTTGTGCTTCACATCTGCGATTTTCTTCTGGATCTGCTTGCGGGTCCTTTCCACCCCAGTTTCTGGAGCAGGGCCCGCTGGATCCATCTAAGTATGCTGCGCTTGCACAGCCGTGGGAGCCGGTGATGCTGGGCACATCAGTAGTCATGGCGGTCACACAGGTCTATGAGCATCATTAGCTCTGCCAGACCCCATGTGCCGCCACCATAACTGTTATCCTATGTGCAGGGGAGGGGCATGCACCTGGCAGGCAGAGAGGAAGGAAATGAAACGTGATGACTTCACCACGCCCACTGGCGCCACCAAACAAAGTTAAGGCCACAAACAAGGTCGCCGTCCACGGAGTGGAAGCAGGATAATGTAGCCATCAGCGTCATCTAATTCTCAGCCGATTGCAGTGCGTTGCCCATGGCACCATCTGCGATGTGGACGGCAACATCTGAGCTGTCATGTGGCACTATACTCGACAAAGCGCAACTATTAATACACGTGGCCAACATAGATTGTGCTATTGAATGGCGCGCATAATTGCACATATTTAGCGGACGGTTGTGTAGGCGAAGATGTGTGTGGTGCTGAAGTGACAGATCTTCAAATATGGTGCCCTGTGAACTGACAGCCAATGGGAACACAGTAGCCAACACCAATCATCGCACATGGGGTGTGGACTACAGAACGTTTGCAGCACGCCTACGGGAAATCCGACCCTACCTTCTTTTTGTCAGTATCGCCCTATCACATGCCACAACACGGAAATATCGACTTCAGGATTTTGGCTGATTTCAGAGCAGTGCTCAGGAATCAGGTGACTGGCGAGAGGCGATTTATCACCGCCAAATTCCCCAATCACACACCTCAAACGTGAGGCAATTTCACGGCGATTGCTCCGGGGTGACATATCGCCTTTAGGATTGCCAGGCGATATTGCGGCATGTGAAGGTACCTTAAGATAGATAAGAATTATTGTATTAGATTGTGAGCTCCTAGGAGCAGGCTGCATGTCTTTTTCTTTCTAAGGGGTTCCAGTACAAAACATGGGGCTCACTCAAGAATAATCACAATGGCACATTCACTAAGACCGGCTGTAGTAAGTAGAAATACTTAGGGGGATTAGTGCCAAATTCTGCACCTATTTATCAGAATAGGACAGATACACGATTTATGTTAATCATATACATGTTCTGGCCGGTATCTCCCAGAGCAAAGTCACTGTCCGATGCAGAAGTGACCGGTGCTGGACAATCCCTTTATGTCTCATAATGACCTGCAGAGCCGCCTCCATCAGAGGAGATGTACACACCTCTGTCCACAGGTTGGTGGAAATGGAGATGAATTAGTTAATATATTCCTTTCCTCTTGGCTAAAAAGGCGATTTCCATTCAGGGAAGAGGGACAAAGGGATAGGAAAACAAGAAACTACTCTAGATTCAAATCAGTGATATTTTCACCAGATAAAATAACAAAATACACTTTTATGGAAAGTGGCAGGTTCTCTTTAAAGGGATTTCTGACCACTGAGAATACCTCCAACATCTGAAATGGATTTACTCACATCCCTGACTTTCCCTATTATGACCGGCCATTAATGGGGGATGTATGGAGATGGGACCAGTCGTGTCCAGAGTCCCCACATACAGTGCCTACAAGTAGTATTCAACCCCCTGCAGATTTAGGTGGTTTGATAAGATGCAAATAAGTTAGAGCCTTCAAACTGCAAACGAGAGTAGGATTTATTAACAGAAGCATAAATCTTACACACCAAAATGTTATGTTGCTCAGTTGAATTTTAATAAATTTTAAACATAAAAGTGTGGGTCAATTATTATTCAACCCCTCAAACCACCAGCATTCTGTTTGGTCCCCCTAAAGTATTAAGAAGTAGTTCAGGCACAAAGAACAATGAGCTTCACATGTGTGGATTAATTATCTCTTTTGCCAGCCTTTTCTGACTATTTAAGACCCTCCCCAAACTTGTGAACAGCACTCATACATGGTCAACATGGGAAAAACAAAGGAGCATTCCAAGGCCATCAGAGACAAGATCGTGGAGGGTCACAAGGCTGGCAAGGGGTACAAAACCCTTTCCAAGGAGTTGGGCCTACCTGTCTCCACTGTTGGGAGAATCATCCGGAAGTGAAAGGCTTATGGAACTACTGTTAGCCTTCCACGGCCTGGACAGCCTTTGAAAGTTTCCTCCCGTGCCCAGGCCAGGCTTGTCCGAAGAGTCAAGGCTAACCCAAGGACAACAAGGAAGGAGCTCCGGGAAGATCTCATGGCAGTGGGGACATTGGTTTCAGTCAATACCATAAGTAACGTACTCCACCGCAATGGTCTCCGCTCCAGACGAGCCCGTAAGGTACCTTTACTTTCAAAGCGTCATGTCAAGGCTCGTCTACAGTTTGCTCATGATCACTTGGAGGACTCTGAGACAGACTGGTTCAAGGTTCTATGGTCTGATGAGACCAAGATCGAGATCTTTGGTGCCAACCACACACGTGACGTTTGGAGACTGGATGGCACTGCATACGACCCCAAGAATACCATCCCTACAGTCAAGCATGGTGGTGGCAGCATCATGCTGTGGGGCTGTTTCTCAGCCAAGGGGCCTGGCCATCTGGTCCGCATCCATGGGAAGATGGATAGCACGGCCTACCTGGAGATTTTGGCCAAGAACCTCCGCTCCTCCATCAAGGATCTTAAGATGGGTCGTAATTTCATCTTCCAACAAGACAACGACCCAAAGCACACAGCCAAGAAAACCAAGGCCTGGTTCAAGAGGGAAAAAATCAAGGTGATGGAGTGGCCTAGTCAGTCTCCTGACCTTAACCCAATTGAAAACTTGTGGAAGGAGCTCAAGATTAAAGTCCACATGAGACACCCAAAGAACCTAGATAACTTGGAGAAGATCTGCATGGAGGAGTGGGCCAAGATAACTCCAGAGACCTGTGCCGGCCTGATCAGGTCTTATAAAAGACGATTATTAGCTGTAATTGCAAACAAGGGTTATTCCACAAAATATTAAACCTAGGGGTTGAATAATAATTGACCCACACTTTTATGTTTAAAATGTATTAAAATTCAACTGAGCAACATAACTTTTTGGTTTGTAAGATTTATGCTTCTGTTAATAAATCCTACTCTCGTTTGCAGTTTGAAGGCTCTAACTTATTGGCATCTTATCAAACCACCTAAATCTGCAGGGGGTTGAATACTACTTGTAGGCACTGTATAAAGGTGGCAAAAAGTTTATGGTGCTGGTGTCTACTATAGACTTGCATTTATGGGGCAACCAGTTCATAAATCTCCTGTAAGCGTTAGCAGACCGAAGACAAGTGAGCAGCATCAAGGTTCGTGTGCATTACCTGCGGCCCCATTAGATATTGTTTTGTGGCGACAGTTCGGGATATGATTAGGACTGCTGGCTCTAGTGTCTTAAACCCACTAGGGCCATAGGAAACCCAAAATAGTTTAGAACTGGGTGTCCGCTATAGTTACTGGACACATGAAGTCCTCCACCACCTTAGTCAGGACAGGAGACATCTCTGTTACTTATGGTACTCATACACCATAGATAAAAGTCAGAAAGTCTAGTCCTTTTTACCACTAAACCTGACTCGAGGCTATCATCTCTTGGTTGCCTATTGTCATCACTTCTCTAGGACTCTTATCAGATATTCATTACATCTGTGCCCCAGGTGGAGAGTTCCCCTTCAATGGAAGTCTTCACACAGAGGTTGGACAGACATATGTCTGGAATTATTTTGTAAATCCTGCTTATTCCAACTCTATACCATTGTATGATTCTATAAATAATAATAAAAATAATTTTATTTATATAGTGCCAACATATTACACAGCACTATACAATTAAATTTTCAATACACCATCCCATCCACACCAAAGTGCCCGCAGGCAAAGCAGTGTTAAGAGCCCAGGAGCAGCCGCCAGAGAAGTGGGGCTGGAGAAGGACTCAAGCTGCCTGCCATACCGGCACATTGCAGGAGAGAGAGGGCTGCAGCTGAGCTTAAGCAGCCGAAGGGACCCGCTAAGAGAGTGCAGCAGGGAGGCCTCAGAACTTGCCGGGTGAGGAGAACCCCGAAGTTGCTCCCAGGTTGCCAAATTCAAGTAACATCATCTGTCCTTGTGCCAGTATCACCAGTAAAGGACCTGAGGAATTAGCAAATCATTAGTCAGTTACTTTGCGCCCTCCACCCTGCACCCTACACCCTTTCAACAACCACTGCCCTGCGGATCTGCTCCACCCGTGTGGAGCCACTACATCACAGCTGCCCATCCATCGTTCCCAGAGGTTCTGCAGCAGCAGTGGCTCCTCATAGCCGTAAACCACAGGTGACGTCACAAATAATCATTTCTTTAAATCAATTTATTCTTCTATCTCCCCAAAAACTCTTTGAAGCTGAACCCACGGTTACGGACCTGGGTCTCGACCCTTGTGACTCCTCAGAAGCACCACAGCCTGGTTTTGAGTACCCCACAGCCATGGGGCTCATCAGTATTTGGGGTCATGAACAAGATCCAGTAGCCCGGTGCCTCCGGGTACTGTGTGCCTTGAACTTTATTGAACTATGTGTTTTTGACTGTCGCCATTGTTGAAATGTGGGGCGTGCGGGAAGCTGAGGGGGCGTATTGTCGTGGGTGGTACCCTATAAAGAGCGCGAAGATATGCCTGACCTATGCTCTGATGACATTCGGTTTAGACGAGAAATCCTGTCCCGGCCAGCAGAACTGAAAACTGATCATCCCCACAGAAGTGAAGGACCTAGCTTAGTTTTACTAAGGGGGAGGAAAATGTTGGAGCTGGATGGAGAGGAGCTTGCACAAGGGGAGGCCACAGCCCAGTCTGCAGCACCGGGAGCAGCCCAAGTAGCAGCCGGAGCCCCATCCGGTGCTGCGGTGCCAGCTATAACCTTGGTAATGCCTTTCTGATGCCATATATACCAGGGGCGAAGTGGTTTCTGCAATACTCAGGGGAATCATATACCCTGACAGACTTCATGGAGAGACTAGAAAGCCTGCATAAAGTGTACTCCCTGATGGAAAACAAACAAGTCAGTATATTGATTGGGCAATTAATTGGTGCATCCCAGCGGGAGGTAAAGTCCTTGCCGGACACTGATAAAGACATTGTTAAACATCTGATGGCCAAACTGAAAATCACCTTTGATACCTGTACTGCTGCAAAGTTAAAAATAAGATTCTTTGGGTGTAAATAAAGGGTGCAGGACAGCATAAGAGACTTTGCTTTAAAACATCAGGATTCTGCAAGAAGAAACAGCCAGTGGCACAGAACTTGCACAATGCCTGGCAATAACCTACCACCAAGAGGGGGCACAAACCCCTCAGGCCATGGCAGGGGCCAGTGCACAAACTCTTGAGCCTAACACTACTGAGGCCCTACACTTAAAGTTGGAGGCACTAAGGGCATGGCTGAGATGGCCAAAGCTATGTAAGCGATGCAAGGATCCAAACCAGCGGAGAAGATCAAGTTGGCTTCCAGTCGAGATGACGTCCCATGGATGCGACAGAGGAGGATCCCACTGACCAGAGGACAACCCAGTGATCGCTATGACCCTGAAGAAAAGCCCAACTGCCACCGCTGCGACAAGCCAACCCATATTGCAAGACTCTGTACTTTAAATGAGAGAACCCTGGGGCAGCGGGCCACCCCTCAGGAATGAGACAACCTGGCCCACTGAACTGGTGTGACAGGTACATAGGACGACACCCAGTCCTACCTGTTGTGCTAGATGGCATTGCCATGTACACTTTGCTGGACACCGGCTCACAGGTGACAACGATGCCATATATCCTTTACAAGAGATACTGGGGAGACTCTGACGTTTTACACTGCCCAGATGAAAGTTTTACTATATATGCTAGTAATGGTCAGCCTGGTCAAAGAGGTGACCATAAAGGTAGGGCGGCTGGAATTGAAAGCCCAGGGATTGATAATTGTTGATGTTGATTGATGAGAAAGTAACCCAATGATAACCTTAGGCATTAATGTTATTAAGAATTATCTAGGGGAGATTAATGTCTTGTTACAATAGGTTGCCAAAACTGCCAAACTAGAACAGCAGCAAGTCCTGCAGAAAGTAATAAAGGTCCTGATGCTGAGGCAACAGGTGGAGCTGTCTGGAGGAGAAGTCGACAGTGTAAGAGTAAGTGATCCGGTACCTATTGTAATACCCTGTTGGCAGCGGATCATTCAGGATACTTTCAAAATGTGTTGACAAAAGAACAGAGCTTTAATTAGCAACCAACAGGTACAGATATGACAGACTTTGTGGAATCAGGAATATACATATCTGAAGTGTCTCTGTGCAGCATCAGCAGGCTGCTTCTCCTCTGGTGCACAACCACAGAAAATTGAGTACACTCACATGGTCCTTTGTGTGTGAGCCTCAGGGAGTGTTTTTTTTATCTACAGTGCTGTGCAAATTAATTGGGACAAATCAAGTCTTTACTTGTTTTTCTTTCATTGGTTTTACTATTGCTGATAAGTGTTTCATCAGTTCTTGGTGTCGTTTTCCGTTTTCATTTTGGAGAAAACGATCCAGTTTTATTGTGTGTGCGAATTATTCTTGAATGATAGATTTCCAATACCAATGGTGTAAGCGATTTCTCTTACAGTCAGACTTCTATGTTCATTAAGAGTAATAATTCTAGACCTCTTCCATGGAGTAATATCCATTTTTACAGGCACGAATCACACTGAGAGAAAAAGTACACTAAACCACTCCTCACAGAAACAAGCTCTCAACTGAAGCTGAGGGGGCAGCTAGCTGCTACTTTCTGACTAAGGCTAGGGTCACACTTGGCATGAGTTTTTTAAGTGACTTAAAAATAAGCATGCGTTTCTGCATGCTTATTTCATCTCTGCATGTGCTTTTTTAGGTGCCTTTAGGCACCCATGCGTTTTTGCATCAGCACCCCAAAAAAGTTCATGAACTATTTTTCGGTGCTGATTTAATAAAAACACACGCGTTTTTTTAGAAAACGCATGCGTTTTTTAACATGGGCCCCTATGGAAAACGCATGTATTTTTGGATGGAACTAAATAGTACTAATGTACCATGCGTTTTTGCATGCGTTTTTGATGGCAGCTCCTCACATAAGTGCAAAAACACATGCCAATTACGCATGGCACTTTAGGCATGCGTTTTTGCTATTGGGGCATCCATTTTTGCTATTAGGGCATGCGTTTTTTACATGGGGGGCCTATGGATGCGTTTTTACATGCATTGTTAAAAACGCAGGTCTCCAAAAAAGCATGAAAAATCTGCAAGTGTGACCCTAGCCTAAAACCAGTCACACCACTTTTTGTTACTCAAGGTTTTGCACTCACTCGTGTTCAAAGCAGTTAAAATTGGTTTGAATCACTAGTAACCCCAACTTACGATTTTACTTAAAAAATGCTTTGTCCCAATTCATTTGCACAGCACTGTAACTTTATAAACAATGCACAAACCTAGCAATAGAACACTTACATACACAGGAATTGAGTTGTTGCACTAAACATATTCCAACACCCCAGTCAACAACTACTTATCCTTTTAGTCCCATTGCGGTTCTGAAATCCTCAAACTTGGCTCTTGGCAATGGTTTTGTCACACCATTAGCTAACATCTTGTCAGACTCGCAATAAACAAACTCTAGTACACCTCATTCCACTAAGTCACGTAAGTGGTGATGTTTAACGTCAATGTGCTTAGTCCTTGTACTAATCTTCTCACTACTGGCAAGTTTAATACATTCTTGGTTGTCCTCATATATAGAAGTGCCACAACTGCTTGTCTGTAATTCTCATTGCTGGAGTTTTGATGAACCTTTGGCTTCTGAGAGCTCTTTTTCCTTGCCATGACTTTGGCTCTGGTTCAGAAAGTGTTCTGACCATATAAGAAAAGCGTCTAGCTGGGATACCTTTGTTTGGTCTTTCTAATCTCCTGACTGGAGGTTGACTTGGTTCTTCTGTTTCTTCCTTGCTGGCTTCATAGCTTATCCAGACTTCAGTGTTTTCTTTTTCAGTGTCTGGGTTTGATGATTGAAATTCATGTTCTTGTTTCTTGGCTTGAATGACTGGTGTACCTTCATGGAATTTGAGTGAAACAGAGTTCTCATTAATCACTACATCTCTGCTGATTGTTAATGTGTTGTCTCTGGATGCAGTATTCAGTATCCCTTTTGAGTTTTGCTATAGCCCACCAGAACTCCTTGCATTGCATGAGATTCCCACTTGGAACGTTTTTATTTGGGATCATAAACAAATGGTTTGCTTCCAAATATTTTGAGATGCTTCAGGTTAGGCTTGTTACAGTTCCATAGCTCATATGGAGTTTTATTTGTGGCTTTACTTGGCAGTCTATTTTGAAGATAGCAAGCTGTCATGATGGCTTCTCCCCAATACGTTGTAGGTGGATTCGCATCAAACAACATACTTCTTCCACTTTCACAGAGAGTGCGGTTCTTTCTTTCTGCAAAGTCATTCTGTTCTGGGTAGTAAGGAATGGTAGTCAGGGCCGGTTTTAGGCAAAGTGTGGCTCTGGGCAAAAGGCTAACTTGGACCCTAAATGCTCACATAGTGCACTATCACACTTAGACATTTGGGTTACATTTACAAGTGCCGACTTCAGACTATAAAATGAGCGCGATCTATAATATTCAAGTTATTCAGCGCTTGTTTCCAGCCTTTTTACACAGGATGATAAAGAGTGATGGGTACAGAGCAATCACTGGTAGAGCAATCAGCCCCTACAGTATCATGTTATCAACAGCACTTCTGCAGTTTGCAGTGGACGATGTGCTGCCAAGAGCAAGGATTTTGGTTCCTCCATAAATATCGAATCACCCGATGAGGAGCAGAATTTTGCTAGGCAAATACCAACATGTTTGTACCTATGAACTCTCGTCTGTGCATCCAGGATTTATAAATGTGGATTTTACACACACGCAACACAAGGTATGTGACACAAACACTATATGTTACACATATACACCGAGCACACACACATAGACACACAAGAATTCCCATCATTGTCTGTGTCATACAGGACGGCTCCTCCAGGGAGAGTCGCTCTTTCTAACCACTTATCCTCTGACGAAGAGATGGGGATTGTGAACACAGGACTCCTTATTTTGATTAAAAATTACCTACAAGTGTTTAATAAAACTGTTTTTACAAACTGTAGAGTCAGTAAGAAGAATGTTTTCATAGAATCATCTACTTAAATATCATCTTTAAGTAGATCTGCTATATAATTCATATTATAAAAAAAAATACATTACAATTAAGCCCCAATCTGGTGGTCTTGTGTTGTTCTGGGGTCACTAGTGAAAATGTTGACCTTAAAGAAGTTGTCCAGAATTCTATAAACATGACTGATTTCTTTCAAAAACAGCCAATAGGCCTATCCTGTAATATCACATGCCAGCTGTACACAGGTGGTGCAGTTTTTGAAAGAATGTATTAAAGTTTCATTAATCCTGGACATCCCCTTTAATGCCTTGTAAGTTCTACTTTATAACTGTCTACAAATTTAAGAATTAAGGAGGTCCCCTAACTCTAATTACAGTCATCATGAACATGTGAAGATTGAAGCTTGTGGGGGGCATTCCTGATGCTATTATATGGCAATGACAAAGATTTTATAACTTTCACCACTGAGCGATTTTTAGTTTTTTTTCCCTCTGCCTCTTCCAAGAGCCATAACATTTTTATTTCTACTTCTACATAGTCAAGCGAGGGCTTGCTTTCTTGCAGGATGAGTTGTACTATTGAATGACATCATTCATTCTACCACATAATGTACTGGAGAATGAGAAAAAAATTCCAAGTGTTCTGAAATTTCTAAAAAAAAAGTGCAATTCCACAATGGTTTTTCTGAGTTTTTTTTATATACTATGTTAAATATATGGTAAAAGTGACTTCACAGATGAATTATCTAGGTCAGAATAAGCATTTTTTTTTCCATTTTAATGATGAGAAAAACTCAGAAATTTGTAAAGAAAATAAAAATACAAATTTGCTTTATTCGCCATTTTCCGAGACCCATGGTGTTTTCATTTTTCAACATACAGGGCTATGTTAGGCTTACTTTTTTTACCCTGAGCTGCCAATTTTATTGATACCATTTTGAGTCAGGTACAATATATTGATCGCCTTTTATTATAACAATGTGGTAGCCCAAAATCATAATTCTAAGAAAGATGATGGGAGTGATGGTGTGTCACGGTCCGCGCTGCTTCTGGATTAAAAACTCACCAAAGAGCCCAGCAAACTTTCATCCTCTTTATTCCTTATTCCAACGCGTTTCAACGCCACAACCCGGCGTCTTCCTCATTCGTTGAAACGCGTTGGAATAAGGAATAAAGAGGATGAAAGTTTGCTGGGCTCTTTGGTGAGTTTTTAATCCAGAAGCAGCGCGGACCGTGACACACCATCACTCCCATCATCTTTCTTGGAACATACCACGATCCAGTGGTAGGTGGAGGTCCTGCAGCAGCTTGGAACATTGATTCCTAAACGCAGTCAAACCAGTTGTGGGGACCACAACTGGACCAGGTGAGCGGCCACACAGCACCACCATCTACATACTAGTGTCACTAGTGATAGGGCACTATTGCGCCTCTTGTCCCCCCCCTTTTATATTTTGCAAAATCATAATTCTGGCGTTTTTGTTTTTTTCCTGTTACGCCATTTACTAACTGGATTAATTTACTTCAAATATTGATAGCTTAGATTCTTACGAATGCAGCAATACTAAATATGTGTATTTTTACATTTTCTTACTGTTTTAATGCTATTTTCAGAGTAGCTCCTTTGGGGGCCCCCAAGAGAGTTGGGGCCCTGGACAACTGCCCAGTCTGCCCCTCCCCCTTAACGCTGGCCCTGCTTCTCTCAATGGTCCTCCACAGCCACACACACAGACGGACATACACTAAACCTCATCTTTACCCACCTCTGCCTCCTAACTAACCCCACAACAACCTCCCCTCTCCCCCTATTTGACCACCTTCTCATCCTTGTCCTCCTCACCTACCACCCATGACCACCAACTTGCACACCCTCGCAGAAACCACACACACATTGCAACTCTCTGACACTATTCTACCACAATCCTCCATGTCCTCATTCCATGACACAGTTAATGCCACAGCTTTCTACATCTCTACAATCATGGAACCACTCTCGTTCATGGCAGAACACGACGAATCAACAGACAACCCTGGCACATAGACGCCATTAAAAAGCTGTAGCGAGAGTCTATGGTTGCTGCTCGGCGCTGGAAGAAAACACATTTGCATGAAGACTACACGGCATTTAAACAGGAACTTCTCAAATTCAAGTCAGCACTCACCATCACTAAACAGAATTACTTCATTACCCTAATATCCTCTTTATTCCATAACACCAGGCAGTTATTCAACACATTTCACTCTCTCTTTTGCCACCCATTTCCCCCCCACTTCTTATATCTCTGCAGAAGACTTCACAACACACTTCACCAACAAGATCAATCAGATCAGACAAGTCTTTGCTGCCCAACCATCACAACCCCTATGTATATCAGACCACTCCTCTCCCCCACTAACCCTCCCCCCTCCATCACTGAAGGAGAACTTGCACACCTCCTCTCCAAATGACACCGCACCACTTGTGCATTGGACCCCATCCCATCCCACTTCCTCCCCAAACTCACCACCATGCTTATCCCAGCCCTAACCCACCTATTCAATCTATCACTAACCTTTCTTTCTGCTTTCAAACATGCAACAATTACACCTGTCTTGAAGAAGCCATCTCTTGACCCGACCTCCACATCCATATTGCTGCTCCTGTTCACCTCCAAACTACTTGAAAAGCATGTGCACACTGTACTCTCATCCCACCTCTCATCCAACTCTCTCTTTGACAACCTTCAATCTGGCTTCTGCCCCCACCACTCCTCTGAAACCGCCTTAACCAAAATGACTAACGACCTACTTACCGCCAAAGCTAACAGACACTTTTCCATCCTCTTCCTTCTTGACCTGTCCTCTGCATTCGACACAGTCGACCACTGCCTCCTATTACACATCCTCTCTTCCATTGATTTCACTGACCTTGCCCTCTCCTGGATCTCCTCCTATCTTTCCAACCGCACATTTAGTGTCTCCCACTTCAACACTACCTCCTTACCCCATCCCCTCTCTGTTGGGGTCCCTCAAGGCTCTGTCCTGGGACCCCATCTTTTTCCATCTATACACTTGGCCTAGGACAACTCATAAAGTTACATGGATTCCAGTACCACCTGTATGCTGATGACACTCAGATCTACCTCCCTGGCCCAGATGTCACCTCTCTGCTGTCCAGAATCCCAGAGTGTCTATCAATCATATCCTCCTTCTTCTCCTCTCGCTTCCTTAAACTAAATGCAGACAAAACTGAACTCATCATCTTTCATCCATCTCGCTCACCTCCCTTACCTGATCTATCTATCACAATAAATGATATCACCCTTTGCTCTGTACCTAAAGTCCGCTGCCTCAGAGTGATCCTTGACTCTGTCTTATCCATAAGACCACACACTCAAGCTCTCGCCACCTTCTGCCGCTTCCAACTCAAAAATATTTCCAGAATCCGCCCTTTCCTCAGCCCTCAATCTACTAAACTACTAGTGCATTCCCTCATCATCTCCCGTCTCAACTACTGCAACCTTCTCCTCTGTAGCCTCCCTGCTAACACTCATGCATCTCTCCAATCTGTCCTTAACTCTGCTGCATGACTAATCCACCTCTCTCCTCACTGTACTGTTCCTCCACTTCTACCATCTTCAAATCTCTCCACTGGCTCCCAATTCCCCAGCGTATCCAAATCAAACTACTAACATTGACTTACAAAGCCATCCACAATCTATTGCCCCCCCATATATCTCTGAACTAATCTCCCGATATCATCCAACTCGTAATCTTCGATCCTCCCAAGACCTCCTCCTTTCCTCTACACTTGTACATTCCTCATCTAAATATCCTTCAAGACTTTGCCCGAGCATCCCCCATCCTCGAGAATTCTGCACCTCAAAACGTCTGACTGTACACTCGGAAAATTCAAGTGGAACCTGAAAACCCATCTCTTCAGAACACCCTGCAGACTGCAATGACCACGGTGTCACCTCACCACCACTGGACCAGGGGCTCCACCACCATTGGACCCAGCGCTCCTTGACCACGCAAGTATACCCAACCTACTGTTTCCCTTCCCATTGCCCTGTAGAATGTAAACCCACAAGGGCAGGGTCCTCTCTCCCCTCTGTATCACTCTGTCACTGTTAGTTTGTTCATTGTATTTTTAACTTGTTTGTATGTAACCCTTCTCATGTACAGCACCATGGATTCAATGGTGCTCTATAAATAATAGTAATAATAATAATAATAATAATAATAATAATAATAATAATAATAATAATACAAAATCTTCAAAAGTATCATAAACTACCATGGTTTAGTAGCATTAGTCTTCCGATATGGGCCAAAGGAATCTTGTATTTGCCTGCCTAAGCCACAGATGCCACTGTAAACCCTCCACCCATTATAGTTATACACAGAACATCTGACCAGAAAAGAATAGGTCATAGCATAATGAATTTGCTATTATTGCCTGTTATGTAAATATACCGTATATACTCGTGTATAAGCCGAGTTTTTCAGCCCACAAATTGGGCTGAAAAGTCCCCCCCTCGGCTTATACACGGGTCTATACGGTAATGCTGTGGGGGGGGCTGTGACCGGGAGCTGGAGGAGGCAGGAGGGGGCCGCGGTGACCGCAGGCGGTCAGGTGGGGCCGCCTCATTAGTGCAATGAATATGCACGGCATCCCCCCATCCATCAACGGCGGGGGGATGCCGTGCATATTGCAATACAAAGCCCCCCTCCTTAATATGGGTCCCCCAGTATTAATAAACAGCCCCCCCCCCTCCTTATCATGGCCCCCCAGGCTGCGGCAGCTGTCAAAATAACAAACAGTTTATACATCACCTTCCGACGCAGCTCTGCGCTCCTCCGGTCCTCCGCTCGCCGGCTTCTTCTTTCTTCTTGTGCCGGTGTCATGTGACCGGGCGCAGGAGATGACGTCATTTCCTGCGCGCGGTCACAGAAGTCGGCACAACAAGGAAGAAGAAGCCGGCGAGCGGAGGACCGGAGGAGCGCAGAGCTGCGTCGGAAGGTGATGTATAAACTGTTTGTTATTTTCACAGCTGCCGCAGCCTGAGGGGCCATGATAAGGAGGGGGGGCTGTTTACTAATACTGGGGCTGTATATACCTCTGGGGCTGCTGGATAGTACCACTGGGGCTGTATACTACCACTGGGGCTGCATATACCTCTGGGGCTGATGTATACTACCACTGGGGCTGTATACTACCACTGGGGCTGTATATACATCTGGGGCTGATGTATACTTCCACTGGGGCTGCATATACCTCTGGGGCTGATGTATACTACCACTGGGGCTGTATACTACCACTGGGGCTGTATATACATCTGGGGCTGATGTATACTACCACTGGGGCTGCATATACCTCTGGGGCTGATGTATACTACCACTGGGGCTGTATACTACCACTGGGGCTGTATATACATCTGGGGCTGATGTATACTACCACTGGGGCTGCTTGGGCTCCTGTATACTACCACTGGGGCTGATGTATACTACCACTGGGGCTGTATACTACCACTGGGGCTGTATATACATCTGGGGCTGATGTATACTACCACTGGGGCTGCTTGGGCTCCTGTATACTACCACTGGGGCTGCATATACCTCTGGGGCTGATGTATACTACCACTGGGGCTGTATACTACCTCTGGGGCTGTATATACATCTGGGGCTGATGTATACTACCACTGGGGCTGCTTGGGCTCCTGTATACTACCACTAGGGCTCCTGTATACTACCACTGGGGCTGCTGGGGCTCCTATATACTACCACTGGGGCTGCTGTATACTACCACTGGGGCTGCTGGGGATGCTATATACTACCACTGGGGCTGCTGTATACTACCACTGCGGCTGCTGTATACTACCACTGGGGCTGCTGGGGCTGCTATATACTACCACTGGGGCTGCTGGGGATGCTATATACTACCACTGGGGCTGCTGGGGATGCTATATACTACCACTGGGGCTGCTGGGGATGCTATATACTACCACTGGGGCTGCTGGGGATGCTATATACTACCACTGGGGATGCTATATAGTACCACTGGGGCTGCTGGGGATGCTATATACTACCACTGGGGCTGCTGTATACTACCACTGGGGCTGCTGTATACTACCACTGGGGCTGCTGGGGCTGCTATATACTACCACTGGGGCTGCTGGGGATGCTATATACTACCACTGGGGCTGCTGGGGATGCTATATACTACCACTGGGGCTGCTGGGGATGCTATATACTACCACTGGAGCTGCTAGGGATGCTATATACTACCAATGGGGCTGCTGGGGATGCTATATACTACCACTGGGGATGCTATATAGTACCACTGGGGCTGCTGGGGCTGCTATATACTACCACTGGGGCTGCTGTATACTACCACTGGGGCTGCTGTATACTACCACTGGGGAGGCCTGTATACCACTGGGGGGGGGCCTGTATACCACACTGCTGGGGGCTGTATACCTGTGCTGGGGTCCACCCTCGGCTTATACACGAGTCAATAGGTTTTTCCAGATTTTTGGGGCAAAAGTAGGGGGGTCGGCTTATACACGGGTCGGCTTATACACGAGTATATACGGTAATGTGTCTCGTGCTGCATTTTATTAGCATATATTTTGGCAGACTTTTTCGATTTGGCCTGAACACTGTTCATCTCCAGGATATACACCAACATGCTGCACATATTATACAATGTATCATAGCATGTTTAATCAGGGCAACTGAAGTGTTCTTTTATACCTTGCTTTAACAAACTTAAATTTTTGCTATTAGTACATTCCACTTATAAATCCTAAATTTGTTCCTTCCCTTGGAAGCAATTTGTGTAATAAAAACATTCTACTCTTTGGAAAGTTCAGTTTTTAAGTGGGCCTCCAAAGCTGTTTTTATAAGAGCAATCCATTAAAACAACAAGCAATGCTATTAAGGTTTTACAATAATTCACAGTGTTATAATAATTGTGCAGTGTAGTGCACCTCTGTGCAGGGAAATATTTCTCGCTGGAAATGAAATAAAATTTCCGGAATTTTTTTCCCAATAACTCACCACAGTTTCTTGTAAATTTCTGTATTCCATTTCTTAATGTTTTGGTGTTTCTTAAAAGCATAGTTCAGATATACATTTTAAAGGACATATCAATTTCATATCTGTCTTTTTATATAGGTAGACTTATGAACACCACATTTAGACACATTAAAGGGTTAGTCCGAGGCCAAGCAGTATTCTCCCAACTTCCTATCTAATTTATTCCTATAATCTAATCTATTTTCTAATATCTTTGTTTTAAAAATTCCCTTCCTGTGTTTTGTTATTTCCTGGAGTGATGACGTTTTGTGAGTGCCCCAATGCTCCATCAGAACATCATCAGAGCAGGGGCAGAGGCTGCAGTCATTACCACAGCCTCTGTCCCTCCCTGAAACAAACCATCACAATAATGATGCTGGTTTCCAGGGCGGGGCCGTCATTGTTAGGTCCCTGAGTGTTTTAGTGCTGTCTCAGCCTCTCCATGCAGTGTCTCACCCCTTATGCTTTGTGTGATCAGTCTTGGACTGATGTCCGCTTTGAGAAATATGAGTTTTTTCAAGCTTAGAGCGGATAACTTGGTCTACGTTCGAGTGAAAAATCCACCAGCCATGCTAAACACTCTTTAATGTCACAGAATACCTGGACATGATAGTATGCCCATATTAAAGTAGGTCATTTCTTTCCACTGGTCCAAATTGTTGGCTAAAAAATCCATGGGATCGGGGCTTGCGGTATCTGCTTGAGAAAAGTTCCAGTCAAGGTTCGACTCAACAAGGGTTCTCAGGTGGTGAAACTCTGTTTATAGATGTGCATCGATTTTTTTGCTCTGGTAGATGAACTATCTGCTCCATCATGTCATGTAAAATGTAATTGGTGCTGCAGCCAGAGATATTTGTTAAAACAGAGAACGCATAGTAGTCACCTGATCATACTCTCAAAAGATACATCAATGATGGAACTCATATTGTACTATAATATCCCAATTCCCCTGCCACAAGAATGTATTAATATTTTTTAGAAAAAATATTATTTTTTTGTAGAACTTTTTATTTAAGGGTTTTAGAACATTTTTATTTACCGTATATACTCGCGTATAAGCCGAGTTTTTCAGCCCAAAATTTGGGCTGAAAAGTCCCCCCTCGGCTTATACGCGAGTATAAGTATACAGCAGCAGCCCCTGGAGGTATACAGGCCCCCCCATCATGATCCAGGGCCCCCCCCCCCTTGCGCGGCACACCTGTAAAGTAAAATCATACTTATCACTGTCCTGTCGCGCCGTCCCACCGCTTGCCGACATCACGATCCCGAGCTTCATTCCGCGTCTTCCGGCTTCCTGTGGTCGCGGGCAATGACGTCATTGCCCACGACCACAGGAAGCCGGAAGGCGGAAGACGCGGAATGAAGCCCAGGCTCATGATGTCGGCAAGCAGCGGGACGGCGCAACAGGACAGTGATAAGTATCATTTTACTTTACAGGTGTGCCGTGCAAGGGGGGGGGGGCCCTGGATCATGATGGGGGGGCCTGTATACCTCCGGGGTCTGCTGCTGTATACAGCCCTGGGGCTGCTGCTGTATACACCCCTGGGGCTGCTGCTGTATACTACCCCTGGGGCTGCTGCTGTATACTACCCCTGGGGCTGCTGCTGTATACTACCCCTGGGGCTGCTGCTGTATACTACCCCTGGGAAGGCTGCTGCTGTATACTACCACTGGGAAGGCTGCTGTATACACCACTGGGGCTGCTGTATACTACCTAAGGGCTGCTGTATATACCTCTGGGGCTGCTGTATACACCACTAGGGCTGCTGTATATACCTCTGGAGCTGTATATACCTCTGGGGCTGCTGTATACTACCTCTGGGGCTGCTGTATACTACCACTGGGGCTGCTGTATATACCTCTGGGGCTGTATATACCTCTGGGGCTGCTGTATACTACCTCTGGGGCTGCTGTATACTACCACTGGGGCTGCTGTATACTACCACTGGGGCTGCTGTATACTACCACTGGGGCTGCTGTATACTACCACTGGGGCTGCTGTATGCTACCACTGGGGCTGCTGTATAGTACCACTGGGGCTGTATATACCTCTGGGGCTGCTGTATACTACCACTGGGGCTGCTGTATACACCTCTGGGGCTGCTGTATACTACCACTGGGGAGACTGCTGTATACTACCACTGGGGAGACTGCTGTATATTACCACTGCAGAGGCTGCTGTATACTACCAATGGGGAGGCCTGTATACCTGTGCTGGGGTCCACCCTCGGCTTATACACGAGTCAATAGGTTTTCCCAGGTTTTGGGGGCAAAAGTAGGGGGGTCGGCTTATACACGGGTCGGCTTATACAC
The DNA here is from genome assembly GCA_033576535.1 of Allobates femoralis. NCBI lineage: Eukaryota > Metazoa > Chordata > Amphibia > Anura > Aromobatidae > Allobates > Allobates femoralis. The sequence continues at coordinate 364,001,056 of JARQOC010000001.1, forward strand.
GAGTATATACGGTAATCATTTTAAAAATAATATTTCCATTTCTTACCTGCTCTATGCAGGGAGCATGACAAGGAACAATATTGACTTTGCCAGAGGAGAAAATAATTCTCCTGGTCAAACAGACCAAGCCACTGTTCACTGTGCAAAAGTTATAGCTATTAGGGGACACAGATTTTCCCACTAAAGGTAACTTCACACTCAGCAATTTTGCTAGGCAATTTCACTGGCAATTTGCTGGTTGCAGTGAAATCATGGACACATTGTTCCATTTGTACACAGCAACAAAATAGAACAATGTGTCCATGATTTCACTGCAACCAGCAAATTGCAAGTGAAATACCTAGAAAAGTTGCCGCGTGTAAAGGTACCCTAAAAGGTACCTTTACACGCCGCAAACACAGGAGACAATTGCAGCAGCGATATTGTGATCTGGCAATATCACTGCCACATTGCCACCCAATTGCCTCCTTATTGCGGCGTGTAAATAGGGAATTTGGCGGCGATATGTCGGTTGCCCTCGGTTGCCTTGTTTTAGAGGACTGCTCTCAAAATGAAACCAGGGGCAACATTTGTTATCGCCACCAAATTCCCTATTTACATGCCGCAATAAGGCGGCAATTGGGTGTCTCCTGTGGTTGCGGCGTGTAAAGGTACCCTTAAGGTACCTTCACACACAGCAATTTTGCTAGGCAATTTCACTGGCAATTTGCTGGTTGCAGTGAAAACATGGACACATTGTTCCATTTGTACACGGCAACAAAATAGAACAATGTGTCCATGATTTCACTGCAACCAGCAAATTGCCAGTGAAATAGCCTAGCAAAATTGCTGTATGTGAAGGTACCTTTAGGGGACTTGAATCGTGCACTGTCTGATTGCTTGGGCTGTACATACAGTAGCACAGCTGTGTGCAGCACAAATGATGATCTCCTGTAAACGACAGCACTCAGCCAGTGTTAACAGGGTGTGAGACATGACAGTGGCAGTGGTCATCAGCTGACCCTTCACTGTCATGGTTACCCATTGGAGAATCCTACAATAATGTAATAGGACCAATAATAGGATCGGGGAATGGCGCGCTCCCAGTTGGCGCACATTAGATCGCGCCTGTTACCCACACGTCAGCTAATCAGATCAATTGAGCCCACATCAAAGGGCGGCAGGCGATCAAGGACATACGTATATGTCTTTGGTTGTGAAGGGGTTAACAAAAAATTTTTTAGTTTGTTTGAAATAATTTGTTGATCCCTTTTCATTTCTACAATTATCCTATTACTAGATGGCAGCCCGATTCTAAAGAATCGGGTAGTCTAGAATGCATGTATAGTTTATTTACTAATAGTTAGGGGAGTGCGGTGAAATTAATTGTGTGTATACAGGCGGCTCTGTGGGTAGCAGAGTATATGGTGGCTCACTGGCTAGCAATGCGCGCGCTGAGATTAGTCAGCGCAGCGGCGTGGGCAGAGTGGTCAGCGCAGCGGCGTGGGCAGAGTGGTCAGCGCAGCGGCGTGGGCAGAGTGGTCAGCGCAGCGGCGTGGGCAGAGTGGTCAGCGCAGCGGCGTGGGCAGAGTGGTCAGCGCAGCGGCGTGGGCAGAGTGGTCAGCGCATAAACACACATACACACACACTCCGCTATACTTACCACCGACCCTGCGTCTTCTCCGGCGCCTGGATCCTGAGTCAACATGTGGCCACCCCCGGACGACTGGAGAGGGCAGGGGACGGCTGGAGGCTGGAGAAGGCAGAGGACGGCTGAAGGCTGGAGAGGGCAGAGGACGGCTGGAGGCTGGAGAGGGCAGAGGACGGCTGGAGGCTGGAGAGGGCAGAGGACGGCTGGAGGCTGGAGAGGGCAGAGGACGGCTGGAGAGGGCAGAGGACGGCTGGAGAGGGCAGAGGACGGCTGGAGGGGGCAGGGGACGGCTGGAGGGGGCAGGGGACGGCTGGAGGGGGCAGGGGACGGCTGGAGGGGGCAGGGGACGGCTGGAGGCGGCAGGAAACGGCTGGAGGCGGCAGGGGACGGCTGGAGGCTGGAGAGGGCAGAGGACGGCTGGAGGCTGGAGAGGGCAGAGGACGGCTGGAGGCTGGAGAGGACAGAGGACGGCTGGAGGCTGGAGAGGGCAGAGGACGGCTGGAGGCTGGAGAGGGCAGAGGACGGCTGGAGGCTGGAGAGGGCAGAGGACGGCTGGAGGGGGCAGAGGACGGCTGGAGGCTGGAGAGGGCAGAAGACGGCTGGAGGGGGCAGAGGACGGCTGGAGGGGGCAGAGGACGGCTGGAGGGGGCAGAGGACGGCACACAGGCTGGAGGGGTAAGAGGGAGGCACACAGGCTGGAGGGGTCAGAGGACGGCTGGAGGGGGCGTGGGCAGAGTGGTCAGCGCAGCGGCGTGGGCAGAGTGGTCAGTGCATAAACACACATACACACACACACTCCGCTATACTTACCACCGACCCTGCGTCTTCCCGGCGCCTGGATCCTGAGTCAACATGTGGCCACCCCCGGACGACTGGAGAGGGCAGGGGACGGCTGGAGGCTGGAGAGGCAGAGGACGGCTGGAGGCTGGAGAGGGCAGAGGACGGCTGGAGGCTGGAGAGGGCAGAGGACGCTGGAGGCTGGAGAGGGCAGAGGACGGCTGGAGGCTGGAGAGGGCAGAGGACGGCTGGAGGCTGGAGAGGGCAGAGGACGGCTGGAGGCTGGAGAGGGCAGAGGACGGCTGGAGGCTGGAGAGGGCAGAGGACGGCTGGAGGCGGCAGGGCAGAGGACGGCTGGAGGGGCAGAGGACGGCTGGAGGGGCAGAGGACGGCTGGAGGGGGCAGAGGAGGGCTGGAGGGGCAGAGGAGGCTGTAGGCTGGAGGGGCAGAGGAGGGCTGTAGCTGGAGGGGCAGAGGAGGCTGTAGGCGAGGGGCAGAGGAGGCTGTAGGCTGGAGGGGCAGAGGAGGGCTGTAGGCTGGAGGGGCAGAGGAGGGCTGTAGGCTGGAGGGGCAGAGGAGGGCTGTATGGGGAAGAGGAGGCTGAGGAGGGGGCAGAGGGGGCGTAGGCTGGAGGGGCAGAGGAGCTGAGGGCAGAGGCTGGTGGAGGGCAGAGAGGCTGGAGGGTAGAGGGGCTGAGGGGCAGAGGAGGGCGGGCTGAGGGGCAGAGGAGGGGCTGGAGGGGCAGAGGAGGGCTGTAGGCTGGAGGGGGCAAGGAGGGCTGGAGGGGGAGAGCGGGGGGCTGAGGGGGCGAGAGGTGAGGCTGAGGGCAGAGGAGGGCTGGAGCTGGAGGGGCAGAGGAGGGCTGTAGGCTGGAGGGGGCAGAGGAGGGCTGGAGGGGGCAGAGGAGGGCTGGGAGGGGGCAGAGGAGGGCTGTAGGCTGGAGGGGCAGGGGCAGGGAGGAGGGCTGGAGGGTGCAGAGGAGGGCTGTAGGCTGGAGGGGGCAGAGGAGGGCTGGAGGGGGCAGAGGAGGCTGGCTGGAGGGGGCAGAGGAGGGGCTGAGGGGTAGAGAGCTGGAGGGGCAGAGAGGGCTGTAGGCTGGAGGGGGCAGAGGAGGGCTGTAGGCTGGAGGGGCAGAGAGGAGGCTGTAGGGGGCAGGAGGACGGCTGGAGGGGACAGAGGAGGCTGGACGGGGGCAGAGGACGGCTGAGGCTGGAGGGGAGAGCGGCTGGAGGGGGCAGGGACGGCTGGAGGCGGCAGGGGACGGCTGGAGGCGGCAGGGACGGCGGAGGCTGGAGGGGCAGAGGACGGCTGGAGGCTGGAGGGGCAGAGGACGGCTGGAGGCGGAGAGGAAGGACTGGAGGCTGGAGGGGGCAGAGGAGGCTGGAGGGGGCAGAGGAGGCTGGAAGGGAGGGCAGAGGCAGGCTGGAGGGGGCAGAGGACGGGCTGGAGGCTGAGGGGCAGAGGACGGCTGGAGGCTGGAGAGGGCAGAGGACGGCTGGAGGCTGAGAGGGCAGAGGACGCTGGAGCTGGAGAGGGCAGAGGACGGCTAGAGAGGCTAGGAGGGGGCAGAGGACGGCTGGAGGCTGGAGGGGCAGAGGAGGGCTGTAGGCTGGAGGGGGAAGAGGAGGGCGAGGCTGGAGGGGGCAGAGGAGGGCTGGAGGCTGGAGGGGCAGAGGAGGGCTGTAGGCTGGAGGGGCAGAGGAGGGCTGTAGGCTGGAGGGGGCAGAGGAGGGATGTAGGCTGGAGGGGGCAGAGGAGGGCTGGAGGGTGCAGAGGAGGGCTGTAGGCTGGAGGGGGCAGAGGAGGCTGTAGGCTGGAGGGGGCAGAGGAGGGATGTAGGCTGGAGGGGCAGAGGAGGGCTGGAGGGTGCAGAGGAGGGCTGTAGGCTGGAGGGGCAGAGGACGCAGAGGACACAGAGGGGGCAGAGGACACAGAGGGGGCAGAGGACACAGAGGGGGCAGAGGACACAGAGGGGGCAGAGGACACAGAGGGGGCAGAGGACACAGAGGGGGCAGAGGACAAAGAGGGGGCAGAGGACAGAGGGGGCAGAGGACGCAGAGGGGGCAGAGGACGCAGAGGACAGGGGCAGGGACAGGGGGCAGAGGACACAGAGGGGCAGAGGACAGGGGGCAGAGGACGCAGAGGACGCAGAGGGGGCAGAGGACGCAGAGGGGCAGAGGACGCAGAGGACAGGGGGCAGAGGACAGGGGCAGAGGACAGGGGCAGAGGACACAGGGGGCAGAGGACACAGGGGCAGAGGACACAGGGGGCAGAGGACGCAGAGGGGGCAGAGGACGCAGAGGGGGCAGAGGGGGCAGAGGACGCAGAGGGGGCAGAGGGGGCAGAGGACGCAGAGGGGGCAGAGGACGCAGAGGGGGCAGAGGACGCAGAGGACGCAGAGGGGGCAGAGGACACAGAGGGGGCAGAGGACACAGAGGGGGCAGAGGACACAGAGGGGGCAGAGGACACAGAGGGGGCAGAGGACACAGAGGACAGGGGCAGAGGACGCAGAGGAGAGGGGCAGAGGACGCAGAGGACAGGGGGAAGAGGACCCAGAGGAGAGGGGGAAGAGGACACAGAGGGGGCAGAGGACGCAGAGGACAGGGGGCAGAGGACGCAGAGGACAGGGGGCAGAGGACGCAGAGGACAGGGGGCAGAGGACGCAGAGGACAGGGGGCAGAGGACGCAGAGGACAGGGGGCAGAGGACGCAGAGGGTGCAGAGGACGCAGAGGGGGCAGAGGGCGCAGAGGGGGCAGAGGACACAGAGGGGGCAGAGGACACAGAGGGGGCAGAGGACACAGAGGGGGCAGAGGACACAGAGGGGGCAGAGGACACAGAGGGGGCAGAGGACACAGAGGGGGAAGAGGACACAGAGGGGGCAGAGGACACAGAGGGGGCAGAGGACACAGAGGGGGAAGAGGACACAGAGGGGGCAGAGGACAGGGGGCAGAGGATGCAGAGGACAGGGGGCAGAGGACAGGGGGCAGAGGACGCAGAGGACAGGGGGCAGAGGACGCAGAGGACAGGGGGCAGAGGACACAGAGGGGGCAGAGGGGGCAGAGGACACAGAGGGGGCAGAGGACACAGAGGGGGCAGAGGACACAGAGGGGGCAGAGGACACAGAGGGGGCAGAGGACACAGAGGGGGCAGAGGACAGGGGGCAGAGGACAGGGGGCAGAGGACAGGGGGCAGAGGACGCAGAGGGGGCAGAGGACGCAGAGGGGGCAGAGGGGGCAGAGGACGCAGAGGACAGGGGGCAGAGGACAGGGGGCAGAGGACAGGGGGCAGAGGACAGGGGGCAGAGGGGGCAGAGGACGCAGAGGGGGCAGAGGACGCAGAGGGGGCAGAGGACGCAGAGGACAGGGGGCAGAGGACACAGAGGGGGCAGAGGAGGCAGAGGACACAAAGGACAGGGGGCAGAGGACACAGAGGACAGGGGGCAGAGGACACAGAGGGGGCAGAGGAGGCAGAGGACACAGAGGACAGGGGGCAGAGGACACAGAGGACAGGGGGCAGAGGACACAGAGGACAGGGGCAGAGGACAGGGGGCAGAGGACACAGAGGACAGGGGGCAGAGGACACAGAGGACAGGGGGCAGAGGACACAGAGGACAGGGGGCAGAGGACACAGAGGACAGGGGGCAGAGGACACAGAGGGGGCAGAGGACACAGAGGGCAGAGGGGGCACACAGGCTGGAGGTCAGTGGGGGCACACAGGCTGGAGGGCAGAGCAGCGTGTATGGCTGCAGACTTACCGGTGGCCGGGCGTCGGGTGTAGGAGGAGAGGAGGGGCGGGCAGAGCTGCAGGAGAGGAAGTCCCGCCCTCCCTCCTCTCCAGACACACGGCAGGGAGCACGGGTACCCCCAGGGTGTGTGTGGCCCTCCGAGGTGGCGGGCAATGGGCCCCCCTGCCCCCCCCCGGTATGTAGGTACTGGCTGGAGGGCAGAGGGTGGAGGGGAGTGGCAGGAGGGCACACGGAACTTCCGAGATCGGAACGTTCCGTGTGTCGGTGACTGTAGCCGGGGGGCAGCCTGGCTACAGTGCACTGGATGAGCCTGGGCGACGACCATCACGGAAGTGGGCGTGGCCTCCTCCGGAAGTGGCCTTCGGGTTTTATATAATAGATTAGATATGTAGACCAGCCATCAGAACACAGCAGCCAGTTGCACATAACTTGCTTGTGGTAAATAATTCTCTCTGCATTTTCTGGTTACTACTGAGTGTATAAAACCTACATGTAGAAAGTTTGCAACCTAATATTTTACATTTCAGTAACTTAGTTTTCATTTTGGTTGAATTTGATTATTAAAAGATTAGAACAATAAAATGTTAAGATTTTGCAACTGTACCCAAAAATTGAACTTTGTCATTATCATTGGCCCCATGATAATCCAAACTGCAGTTGTCAGCAACGTTTTCCTGTGCACTCTGCTAAAGCGCAGTTCCTGGGGCTTCCTGTGTGGCTGCATCCATGGTAAACATCGGGATACTATGGAGCAGCATTAGCTATGAGCACCCAATGTTAACCTCCCTGGCGGTATGATTATGTCAGGAATTTTGTGCTAAAAGCGGTACTTACCGCTTACCCGCGGTCGCGGCAGATGCGGTGAAAAAAACGCATCTGCCGCGATTGCCGCATAGCCGCCGCATAACCGCTGCACTTGCGGCACGGTTGCGGTAATCGCCATAGTAAGTATAGGGGGACTTGCGGCAGGTGCGGCAAGTCCGTTTTTTTTCGCGGCCGCACCTGCCGCAAGTGCAAAACCGCACTTGCCGCACCTGCCGCAAGTCCCCCTATACTTACTATGGCGATTACCGCAACCGCGCCGCAAATGCAGCGGCTATGCGTCAATCACGGCAGATGCGGTTTTTTCACCGCATCTGCCGCGACCGCGGGTAAGCCCGAGCTTGACTCGGGGTTACCGCTTCTGGCAGTGAATGTTAACCCCGAGTCAGGCTCGGGAATACCGCTAGGAAGGTTAACATTGTTAGTTACTGCAGCTTTGCCTCTGCAGTTACTGGATCCGCAAAACATAAGTGACCTGCTAAGTGTGGCCCTAGCCTAAGGCTAGGTTCACATTGCATCTGGGCTGTCCGTTTAACGAATCCGTTGGGCAGCAGCATAAACGCAATGTGACAGACACATAAACGCATCCATTGGTTTCCATTCAAGAAACGCATACTGACGCATGCCAAAATAGGCACGTGTTTGTAAGTAAGAATTTGATGAAATGCACTGGCAAACACAGACTACAGCATTTTTCAGTCTGTTAAAAAACAAACGCAATATAACGCAATGCTACAGATTTGTGCGAATCAGCAGCATTGCGTTATATTGCGTTCGCAATAGATAATAGAAAGATATTAGAACAAAAAGATAGATTGGATTAATGAAAAAATAGATAGATAGGCTGGGGTCACAGTTGCATTTTTCACAAGCGTTTTTGGAGACCTGCGTTTTCAAAAACGCATGTAAAAAACGCACCCATAGGCCCCCATGTTAAAAAACGCATGCCCTAATAGTAAAAAAGCATGTGTGACAGTAGCATGCGTTTTTGGTGCATTTCCAAAAACGCATGCATTTTTTAATATGGGGCCTTATGGGAAACGCATTCAAAAACGCATGTACAATTAGTGCCATTCGAAAACGCATGCATTTTCCATAGGAGCCCATGTTATAAAAACACAAGCGTTTTAGAAAACGCATGCGTTTTTTTAACATGGGCTCCTATGGAAAACGCATGCATTTTTGAATGGCACTAAATGGTACTAATTGTACATGCGTTTTTGCATGCGTTTTCCATAGGGGCCCATGCTATAAAAACGCACCAAAAAATAGTACATGGGCCATGTTCACACACAATTTGCGTTTTTTTTAGCACTCCTAAAACCACATGCGTTTTTTTAAGAGTGCCAAAAAATGTCCCTTGTGTGTCTAAAAGGATTTTAATCATTTTTGGACTTTGGGTAGGGTCACATTGGCGTTTTTTGTTTAAAATCCTGATCCGGTTTTGAGCTTTAAAAAAGCTCAAAACCGGACCAGGAAAGGCTCCTGATGGAAGCCTATGCAAAACACCGGATGGCTTCACAAGCCATCCGGTGTCCGGATCCGGCACTGCTGCCTGCGTTTAAAATCATGCAGGCAGCAGTTTTCGCAGCGTTTACCGGGCCGCACTGCGGTCACCGGATGGCTCAGGATGTGTAATCCCTGAGCCATCCGGTAACTGCCGAGGTTGCGGTTCCCGGCTATTGGCGGGATCCGCAACCTTAATAAAGAGTAAAATTGTTGATCTAAATGACTTTTTAAGGTCTGTAGGGGGCTTAGACCCCCCTACAGACCGGCCGCCCACTTCTATAGTGTACTTCAGCTATATCTCACGGGGCACGGGCTCCCCGGAGCAAAGTGCCCCCCCCCCGTATCACTATACAGGGGTGCCTACACCCCTCTATTACAATGATGCTTTAATGATGTCCAAACATGCAGTACAAAAAGGATTTTAGCAATCGCAATGTAAGTTCATACTTACATGCTGTTGTAGGCAGAGTCCCGAGAAAACCATGGGCGGGGCTGTGTGCAGCAGCCTCCGCCCACTCCTTCTTGATGGCAGCCCCCTCTGGCCGTAATCCAGTGTTGTGAGGGCGGGCACGTCGTTAAAGGGGCGTGGCTAACTATTTGCCGCGGTTAGCCACGCCCCTTTAACGACGTGCCCGCCCTCACAACACTGGATTACGGCCAGAGGGGGCGGCCATCAAGAAGGAGTGGGCGGAGGCTGCTGCACACAGCCCCGCCCATGGTTTTCTCGGGACTCTGCCTACAACAGCATGTAAGTATGAACTTACATTGCGATTGCTAAAATCCTTTTTGTACTGCATTTTTGGACATCATTAAAGCATCATTGTAATAGAGGGGTGTAGGCACCCCTGTATAGTGATACGGGGGGGGGCACTTTGCTCCGGGGAGCCCGTGCCCCGTGAGATATAGCTGAAGTACACTATAGAAGTGGGCGGCCGGTCTGTAGGGGGGTCTAAGCCCCCCTACAGACCTTAAAAAGTCATTTAGATCAACAATTTTACTCTTTATTAAGGTTGCGGATCCCGCCAATAGCCGGGAACCGCAACCTCGGCAGTTACCGGATGGCTCAGGGATTACACATCCTGATTACACATCCTGAGCCATCCGGTAACCGCAGTCCGGTATTCTGCACACATTTTTGTAACAAATGTGTGTGCCCGGCATTGCGTTCACCGCATCCGGATCCGGATGCGGTGAATGCAATTTAGCTTAGCAATGTGACCCTACCCTTTGTCATTTTTTACCCAAAAACACAGACAAAACGCTAGCGTTAACGCAGGGTGCCTCAATGAGCCTTTTAAAAATGCACTGGGGGAAAAAAATGCAAGTGGAGCTGAAAAACGCATGTACACTCAAATGTACCCTGCGTTAACACACCTGCGTTTTTTTTAACAGCCTAAAAAACGCAGAGATGGTCAAAAAAGCTGATATGTGTGAACAAGGCCATGCACTATTTTTTGGTGCAGATTTAAAAATGCAGCCAAAAATGCAGGGAGCCATCACACACCTTAAAAAACTCATGCTGACATGACAAAACGCATGTTAACACGCATGAGTTATTAAAAGGCACTAAAAAACGCAGGTCAACTGTGACCCCAGCCATACAAGAATGGCATTACCAGTGTCCCTGCTCTGTCTCACCACTCTTTGCTGCTGCTTCCCGTGCTGCTCATTAAGCTCATGAATATTAATCCCAGCGAGCTAGAAGTAGCAGAGAGCAGGGAGACAGAGCAAGGAGGCTGGTAATGCTATTCTTGCATCAATCTTTCTATCCTAAAATCTATTCCATGTATGATGCTCCACCACCACCAGAGCATACCCAACCTACTGTCTCTCTCTCCCATTGCTCTGTAGAATGTAAGCCCACATGGGCAGGGTCCTCTCTCCGCTCTGTATCGGTCTGTCACTGTTAGTTTGTTCATTGTATTTTTAACTGGTTTGTATGTAACACTTTCTCATGTACAGTACCATGGAATCAATGGTGCTCCATCAATAAATAATAATAATAATAATCTATCCTATCATCTATCTGTTTATATCATGTAGTGCGTAAGTTTTTGATATGCTCAAAGATGACTCAAAATGTCCCTTTTGCTGTCACAACAGAAACCGTTAATGTTTCCTTTCTAACAGACAACACAGATGCAATGTGAACCTAGATAAAGTATACCTGGAGAAAGTTAGGTTTTCAGGCTTTTTTGAAGGCAATGGACAGTCAAGGCAAATAATGAATAGATTTAGTCAAAACAGTAGAAAAACGACATGGATCACGCATCTAAAAATCTTAAAAAAAAACCTTCCATATGTTCTCAGACTGTTAGTTGAGAGAAAACAAATAGGTGTAACCCCACTTGCAGTCTCCTGCGGATGGAAAGGTTGTGTAAGGTGAGTTGTTAAGATCTACTTACTTGGTGTTGGAACTGTGTGGTGGCATCATTGCCGTGGTGCTGTCCTTGAGGACTGGTATGGTCTACAGTCATGGGTACTCAGTCTTGAAGCATACTTGCTCTGCTGGTGAACTGTAGCAGTGATGGTAGTTGGTGCACGATGCTGCACCTTTAAGGATAGTGAGAGGTAGTGCGTTTTTTAAATTCCAATAAAAAGTTAAACTACAAACCTGATGTTTATTTTTATCAATGTTTGCCTAGCGGCATACGGTAAATGTATCTTTTTTGAATGTTTGATCCGTATCTTTTTTCTATAGTTCTGGTGCATTGGATAGTTACTTTTCTCTTATGTTCATTCACTTTCCATTTTGATAGATGATAAAAATAAACTGTTAATGTCTATTTTTTAAATCTGTTACTTTACAGCATTTTTTCCATGCCTGCCAAAAACTTTTACAGAATACTGTGTGCATGTAAATATATATTTTTAGTTATAAGGCTATTAACCCCTAATACAAAGATTACAATTTACCAGAAAAAAATCAATTCATTTTATGTAAGTAACAAATTATTTTGTATTTGTGTAGGTAAAATTGTGTATTATATGAAATAATTATTATTTTCAAGGTTCTGGGGTTTTTCTGTGCTTTAATTTTTAATCTCCTGCTAAGAGTTCTGCCCACACGTCTGTTCACATATTTTATACCTGTCATTGAAATAACTGTGACCTTGAGCAAGTAAACCTGTGCCTCAAGTATCAAAAATGCATTATCACTGTGATCTTGGAAGCTACAGCTGTGTAAAACTGTATAGTCTGCACATAATTCAATCAATATATGAAATATTAAATGGAGTCTGTCAGCAACTATCGGTTTTAATTGAGACCATTAGTGCACAAGCTTGATTGTCAATCCCAAATGGTATATATTGACTATTAGGATTTGTCATCAGTTGCAACACGTAAACCTTGTGGAAGCATCATACTGTGCTATTTGATGTAAGGGACACGAATATAAAGTGTATGTGTTTTATCACATGACTTTTCAAAATAAGCTAACAAGTTCATGTACATTATCTTATTTCTGAACCCTAAATGACTTGCATCCTGCATTTGCTCTAAGATTCTAATTGGGGCAATTCTTCATCAGTGGAAACCTCAATGCCACTGGATATCTGAAATTGCTGCATGATTCAGATATCCAGTGGCATTGAGGTTTCCATTGATGAAGAATGGCCCCACTATCTTTGTACCCCATATACCACACCATACCATCAATTTTTGTGTTCCAACAGTCTTGGAGGGATCTATATACTGTGGGTTAGAGTCAGATCAATAGCGGTGGTTTTGTTTGTTAACTTCACCATTCACAAAAAGTTTGCCTCATCACTCATCTGAAGGCAATTATCTATGCTGTGTAGATACGAGATGTGCAGCATCTGAAACAACAGGTACTGGACGCCTGTGCTAGCATTTCTTCTGCAGTGTTGCTATCAGTGTGTCAAGAGTGGGAGAAGAGGGTTGTATTGACAATCCAACACATTTTATAAGTGGTCATAAACTTGTAAATAATTCATGAAAGAATAAAGTTACATTAAAACCAAGCACACCATTGTGTTTCTTATGAAATTCTCAATAAGTTTGATGTGTCACATGATCCTCTTCCCATTGAAAAAAATAAAGTTGGATCCAAAATGGCCGACTTTAAAAAGGCTGCCATGGTCACCACCCATCTGGAGAAGTTTTCCCCATTTCATATACTAATGTGCCAGAAACAGGAAGTTGATATCACCAACCATTCCCATTTTATATGGTGAATTCATAAAAATGCCTAGCCTATAATGCACCCTCCATGCAGAATAATGCACCCACTATATATACTCAATATAGTATAATACAACTCCATATATAAAGCAAAGCCCATAGTCCTCCATATAGTATAATGCACCTCCATATTAAATGCACAGCTTAAAGTCCTCCATATAGTATAATGCAACTCCATTTACAATGCAAAGTCCGTAGTCCTCCATATTTTATAATGCATCTTCTTATATATTGCACAGCCTATATTATTCCATACAGTATAATGCACCTCCATACATAATGCATACCCATAGTCCTCCATATAATATAATGCTCCTCCATTTATAATACAAAGCCTATGATCCTCCATATAGTATAATGCCCTTTGTCACCCATGTAGTACTAAGGCCACTGTATACTCACTGATTAAAAGAATAAATAAATACTTTCCTCTCCTCTGTACCCCACTCTTATGGTCTTGTCAGGAGTGTTCTGAAGCCCTATCTTCATTGCTATCACAGGAGTGATGTTATCAATCATGCCCGATGAGCTGAGCCGTCAAATATCAGATACAGTGGGAGAATGATAGAGGAGGGAGCGGAGCATGGAGTGCTCCCTCTTTCATCATTTCATTGTGGATGCTGATACAGTTGAAAGCAAGGTGTGATGCCTAGTGAGGAGGGTGCCTGGTGTACTAGAACTGGACCCGCTCTACATATGATACCCATAGTGGCAGTGTGGTCTGCCGCCATTGGTGGTATGCCAATGGCTGAATACTAGCTGCTATGAAATCTCATATACACAATAGAGTCCAGAGTGATTCCTGTTCCTTATTCTCTCTTTGACATATGTTCAGAAGCAACTAAAGGGTTTACAGGAAACTAGGTTTTCTTCGGAAAATTCCCCTAAATTTATCAATTCTAAGTTCCCCCATACTTACTTTTCTTCAAACAAAAAGAAAAAATCAGGTGTAGCCATTCTTATTAAAGACTCAGTTAAATTTGAAGAGTTAGAGGTCACAACAGATGATGAAGGTAGATTCATTATCCTTGTTTGCAAGTTGAATGAAGTTACCCACACTCTAGTAAACCTTTATGCTCCTAATAATGGTCAAATTTCGTTCCTTAAAAAATTAATTAAAAAGGTGAGAGAAACCCAAAGAGGTACCCTTTTCTTTTTTGGTGATTTTAATGCCGTTCCTAATATCAACTTAGACTCATCAAACAAGCGCAGAAATATAAATACCCAACTCAACCCCCTCTTTGACAGGGAGGAGTTGTATGACGCTTTTAGATGTATTAACTCATCCTCAGTAGAATTCACACATTTCTCTAATGTACATAAAACTTTTGCCCGTATTGACCTAATTATCACTAACATAAATTCAATTCCTAGTATTAAATCTGTATCTATCCTCCCTAGAACCTGGTCTGACCATTCCCCAGTAATTTTCGAAACGTTGGGCGGGTTTCCCACTAAAAATCAGGGAATATGGAGGGCCAACTCTTTCCTCTTCAACCACCCTCAATTCAACTCGGAGATTAGGAATGAGTTGAAATTCTACTTCAAAGAAAATGATCTAGAAGAGACCCCTATCACAGCTATTTGGATGGCCCACAAAGCAGTAATTAGAGGCCTTCTTATCAAGTTTAACTCAACACTTAAGAAATCCCTCTTAAAAGACACAGAAACTATAGTTAAAAAAATTAAAGAACTGGAGGTAATTGCTGCAAACTCCCCTAATGAAACAATTTTTCAGAAACTACTCGCCCTAAGGATAGAACTCAAATCATTATTAATTTCTGATTTTGACAAGCTCTCGCGAATAAGCAAATCAAATTATTACAGCTGTACAAATAAACCCTCTAAACTCTTTGCGAGAATGATAAAAATCCGCAGGACTACAACTAACATTACCCAAGTCAAGAATAAACATAACATCCTTCAGAAACTCCCACAAGCAATTTCAAATACTTTTGCTGATTTCTATAAATCTCTCTATAATCTCAAGGAAACTCCTACGGAGCCCTCTCCAACTCTTCCCAGTATCTCGTCATTCCTTGACTCAATTGAACTCCCGTCTCTTTCTAAGCAAGACATAGAATTCCTAAATTCCCCCTTCACGGAATCAGAAGTTTTAGACACAATCCACTCTCTTAAGAAATGCAAATCTCCTGGCCCGGATGGATTTCAGAACGAATATTATACTGCTTTCCAAGAAATTCTATCTCCTTACATTACAAAATTAATAAATTTTACAACTTCTAACAATGCATTCTTTCCAACAGAAATGCTACAAGCCACCATTACTGTCTTATCTAAAAACAAGGGAGACTCAGAGAATGTCTCTAACTATAGGCCCATCTCACTTTTAAATACAGACCTCAAAATTATCACTAAAACCATTAATACAAGAATTCAGAAAGTTATTCCGAAACTAATACACAGCGACCAGGTGGGATTTATTCAGAACAGAGGGACAACTGACGCCACCCGAAGAATCCTAAACCTTATGTCCTATATAGAAAAAAACTCCATTCCAACAATTATGGTCTCTGTCGATGCTGAGAAAGCATTTGACAGAGTCCATTGGAATTTTCTTTTTGAAACCCTAAAAAAATTTGGTTTTAGAGGCAGTATACTTAATATACTCCAAGCACTATATTCTTACCCCACTGCAAAAGTTCTAACTAATAATGTCCTCTCTAAGGAATTCCCTTTATCAAACGGCACGAGACAAGGCTGTCCACTGTCTCCTTCCCTGTTCAACCTCTTCATTGAACCGCTGGCTGAAAAGATCCGTATGAACCTACTTATCAAAGGGATACATACAAATTTTAAAGAATATAAAATCAGTCTCTTCGCCGACGACATAATCCTTACTCTTACAGATCCTCTTAATTCATTTCGCAATCTCCTAGCCACAATCGAGGAGTTTTCTAGGGTTTCTCTCTATAAGATCAATCTTACTAAAACCCAAGTTCTCCACATGAACTTAGATTCAGAACTAATAAAAGCTCTTAAGTTCGAACACAACCTTTCCTGGGACAAAGTAGAGTTAGATTACCTGGGCATTAAAGTAACTAAACAAATTTCCAATATGGCAAACATTAACTTCTCTGAAATTTTTAAAACTATCCAAGCGGACCTTCTTCATATTTCCAAAATTGACGTATCCTGGATCGGTAAAGTTGAAGCATACAAAATGTTCGTACTCCCTAAGTTACTTTATGTCTTCCGCTCCATACCTTTACCCCCCAAACAGTCATGGTTTAAAAAACTACAAACCCAATTAATGAATTTTATCTGGGGTCATAAAAAACCTAGAGTGGCGAGGACTATACTTGAGAAAAGTAAATCAAACGGTGGTCTGGCAATTCCCAACTTGTCGGCATATTATAACGCTTCAGTAATAAAACTTAGTCAGACATGGTGGAACCAAGATTCTAGACCTAGTTGGCTTTCTTTGGAGGAAACCAAATTTTCCAGAAATAGACTTACTCTTCTGTTGCTCTCATACTTATGTGATTCATCTAAGCGACTTCCTAAAGAGCATACAGTCAAAGCAACAATTCAATCCTGGAGGCGCCTTTTGGCAAAAAACCATAACCCTCTGTCGACTACTACTCCCAACTGGATCCCCATAGAAATAATGGAATTCCTTTCTCCGGGCCTGAAAATTGACTCTTGGAAAACTGCTGGAATTAATTATATCTCGGACATAATTAATAATGAAAAAAAACTTATCCCTTTTGATGAACTGAGTTCAATCTTTAACCTGAAGGAGCTGGAAGTTAAAATTTGGGACAAAATCAACAATCTTTATAACAAACACAAAATTAATTTCTTTCTCCCCCTAAATGTCACCCAAATGTTCAAACACTCAAATAACTTTACCTTTTGGAAGACTAATAATATATACAAGGAAATCAATGCTGATGTAGCACTAACTAAATCCACCAATATAGTAGCATGCGAAAGGGAATTAAAATCTTGTATTCCCTCAGACTGCCTAAGTAAAACTCTCACAACTTTACATTCCTACATATCCTGCTCCTCTCTTATTGAATCTCACTACAAGATTCTTCTTCGTTGGTATTATACACCTGTCAGACTTCACCAGATCAAGGAGGATTTTTCTCCTTTGTGCTGGCGGAATTGCCACAAAGAAGGGAATATTTCCCATGTCTTTTGGGACTGTGAAGCCCTTAAATTATACTGGGGTGAAATACAAATATTAATCAATGAGATCACTAATAGTGACATTATTTTAACTCCAGAACTTACACTTCTCCTAATTGGCATTAATTCTATCCCAAGTGACTTTAGACCCCTTATTGCACATATCTTATTAGCTGCAAAAAATCTTATAGCAACAAAATGGAGAGACCCCGAGCCACCGCTGTTTAAAGTATTACTTGAAAAAATCGCTACTCATAACTCCTATGAACTCTCGTTTGCTTTGAGAAATAAACTTTACAGAAAATATGAGAGGAAATGGAGGTTGTGGAATTGTTATTTTCCCATTAATCATTCAACTATCCCTTCACATATTTCCATTTCTGGCTATACAAAACCTCAATGCTTGGAGAACTAGATCTCCTTCCCTTACCCCCTCTGTTCATACCCTTTTTCTCTCTTTCCCCTCTTTCCCTTTTCTTCTCTAATTTAGCGTTATTTTTGCTATAATTTCATGATTCTTGTGTGACTCAATTAACTTGACCCTTTTTATGGTAATTTATCTCTATTTGATTTTTACATATTTTTCAATACTTGTTTTGTACTCTTTGCTAATTTACATCTAGATTATTACAATGCTTGTTTTTATTATGTTTGTATACTGTATCTTAAAGGGTAAGCTTATGCCCTCATGAGTATTGTGTTATCTGTTATGTTATTCAAAATTAATAAAATACTTTGAATAAGAAGCAACTAAAGCATGTAGGACAATACACAGCAGCATGGAGAATAATATGCGGCAGTACTGTGAAAGAGCTATGAATCCAACGTTGGGGGGAGATACCCGACTTGCTAGAAATAAGCATCACAATCTCTTTGCCTTCCTTAATTCTGCTCCTCCTCCTCCATCTCATCCCTGTCAACAGATTTCGACATCAAGTTGACATCTGATCCCTTAGTGAGCCAGTAGTTCATTTTGTCTTCAGCAAGACAGATCTTAGTTGTATTTCATCAATGAGCAGTTAAAGTGGCATTGGAGTAGAGAAAGAATATTTCTCTGTGAAGATACAGAATTCCTTGTTCTATTGCTTGTACATTTGATTCATGCAAGGTTTGTTGAAATAGCAACAGGTTAAACTGTTAAAACTTAATAAATTCGTTATTAACACCATTTTTTGTTATTTTACTCTGTACAGCTAAATGCAACAAAAGAATGAATAGGGAAACTAATAATTAAAGGAACACTCCAGCAGGTATTTATTTATTTTTTCAATGCTTGAGTGGGGCTTTGAATGTAAGCTCCTGTCCCCAGTCATATAATAACATTTTGGGACCTTTATCTTTATCTGATGACACTCCAGTCCTGTGGCGCCATCTTGTGACTGCAACTTCTGACTACCTGGAAGTTAGAAGTTATATAACAAGTGCCCAATGTATCTCTTTGAGGGCAAGAACTAGGCCAGAACGAGGCTCCCATAGGGATGTATTTAGTTCTGACCTCCAGTGCCCTCCATGAAATTCTGGAGCTTCCAGAAGGTCAAAAATTACAGGAGACAGACTGGAGCGGCAGCGATAGAAGTTGAAATCACCTTAGGTACATATGCGAAAGGGCTCAGAGGACTTAGATTTAAAGCACCACTCCTGCAGTGCAATTAAAGAAAATCCTGGAGTCTTGCTTAAAGGAGTTGAAGAGTGATTGAGATGGATACATTGAAAAGATTAAGTCCTTAGTTGTAGACTTACAAATGACTCAGTTACTGTAGAAAATGATTACACATGAGTGCAGTATATCACCAATGTTTTCATTGTTTAACTTACACCAATGAAACACTTTCATATGGAATATGTAGAGCTGATTCCTTCAAAATCTGTACCAGATCCTTGAACTACAGTAGAACCTTAGTAATTTCCTCCTACAAAGTCAAAACTGTATACTGTCTCTCACAGGTAGCAGATAATCAATTAAAGATTTGGCAAACAAAAAAAGCAAAGATTTACCATTATTGAGCTAAATGGAATATGTCAGAAGGTTTTCGCTACCATATCTGAGAGCAGTATAATGTAGACAAAGATATGCTGACTCCATCAATGTATCACTTAGTTTACTGGGTACAGCAGTACTGACACAATGAGAGCTTTTTTTAATGTAGTAATGCAACAGAGCTGAATAAGCTGCACCCACCAACACCAGGTTTCTATGTATAGACAGTGCAATGCTAATCACAGCAAGGGGCATGCTGGACTTGCTGACCTAGTCCAGCAATGATAATCTTCTAAAGATAAAACAAACATTGCAGGTAAACAACACAACAGCACAAAGAGTGATAAGAGACACATCGTTGAAATCTGTGTGTTATCCCTTACATCATGCTGTCTTCATATTACATAGCAAAAACCTGCTAACAGATTCCTTGAGAGAATGAAAACATTTCACAAGCAATACAGATCAGTTGTTTTAGCTATAAAAGGCAAAATCTGCAAAGCAATTTCACTGCATTCCAATTTTATCCTTTGATAAAGTTATATAGATAAACTTTGCCCTTTGAATACTGTTGTAGAACTCTCACCCAGCCAAAGTTCTCCTGCTTTGCTCTGATGAGGGGCAAACAACTTAAACATATCTGCAAATTAAATTTATATTTTGGCTTCTTGTCCTAAATCATATGGCCAGGGTCTTAAAAGAGTCACTACGCTACACCACAAATCTTATTGCATCAGGGACTGGACTAAGATTTGTGGAAAGTGCACACAGAGGTGTACACCACTGATCAAACTCTCTTGATTAATGAAGAGGTATATGCATCTTCAGGAATCCCGAGCTTCTGACTCCATCACATCAAGACCGGTGTAAACAACAAGCATACATATGTATGGGATAGACAGGAAGAATAGTTGTATGATGAATATTGTGCTCAGCCAACAGCTACAATGAAAATATTGGCATCCAAAAAAGAAGAGTGCAGGTGCCCCAGCACACAATACCCTATAAAATAAAGTTTTATATTCGCATAAACTTACATGTAATGTCTGTGGTTAACATAGTAATGACAGATCTGTAGGATTATTCAACAATATTATAACTGTGGGAACAATGAATATCTGCAAATTGCTTAGTGGCAATTCCTGAAAGTTGCCACTAAACAATCTTTGGAGCTGTGCTGTTCCGGCTCTATATATTGCTTCCATACAGCTACTGCCAAAGCAGAATGATAACTGATTTGTATGGGTGTCAGTTACTGGACACCAACTTATCTTATAGTGGTCATGTTAGTCCAAAATAACCCCTTTACTATCCCACTTCACCCAAGTTATACATGACTATAGAAAGCCGAGGTATTTTGCTTCTGATGCAGAGAATGAGCACATGTAAACTTCTAAAAGTTAAAGGGAACCTGACCCCTCCAAATCGGTTCCCAACCTCTAAAAACCTGTCCCTGCACCTTCCTATAAGGTTTCAAGCTATCCCTCTCTTTCCCTTTAAAGATTATGTAAAGTGGAATAATCACATTTATTACCTGGCAAATCTGTGGCTTCTGCTGCCCTGAGGAGTCACAAAAGGCATTCCCTCTGGCTCCTTATCACCGTCTCCACAGTTGTTTTTCACGCCCCAATGGGTGTGAAAATGAATATTGATAATCCTGTGTCGAATTGTTGGGCGGGCTTAGCCGGCATGATGCAAATCGCGTCATTTCCGGTGCTGTGACATTGATACATTGTATGTATGGACTTCACGCTGCGCATTGTGCATGCGTGAGGTATTATTTACAACTCGCGCATGCGCATTGGGCAGCATAAGGTCAGTCCATATCAACGTCACAGCACCGGGAATGACGTGATTTGCGTCATTCCGGCTAAGCCCGCCCAGTGATCTGACACAGGATCATCAACATTAATTTTCACACCCATTGTTAAAAGACAACTGTGGAGACGGCGATAAGGAGCCAGAGGGAATGCTTTTTGTGACTCCTCAGGGCGGCAGAAGCCACAGATTTGCCAGGTAATAAATGTGATTATTCCACTTTACATAATCTATAAAGGGAAAGAGAGGGATAGCTTGAAACCTTATAGAAAGGTGCAGGGACAGGTTTTTAGCGGCTGGGGACCAATTTGGAGGGGTCAGGTTCCCTTTAATCAAGCAGTAAGCTAATCCCTTCTAAGTCATCTACATGGGTAGGCTGGTCCTAGAAAATTTAATAAAATTACATCTTAATTTCTACACTTTGATGTCTTATTTCAGTGAAATACACATTTTTCTTAAATTTTAATGAGCTGTTAAGATCTATGGGTCGGACACAGGTCTCATCTAGAATCTGCCTCCTGAGCTTATATTAAATAACAGGGGGAATTACCAGTGTGACTTCCACTTTTCTTTCATAATCACACACAGCTCTGCAGTGAGATCAGAACAAACAGGAACAAGGGACTGCGATATATTCTAGACCAAGCTTTGTCAGAAGGCATCATTCTGAAAAAAAGTTCTGGATTTTATTCGAGAACAATACCAAAGAATTGCCATATTTTATCTGGTCCCCAAAATACACAACTGTTTGGAGGATCCACCAGGGATATCCATTGTTGCAGGTAATCAGAGTTTGTGTGAACCTATTTGCATTGTTTTAGATTATTATCTAAAATCTCTGGTCAGGACACTACAATCCTATGTCCAAGACACTACATCAGTATTACAAAGACTGGACCAAATACATCTGGAACCCAATATGACCTTGGTATCAGCTGATGTAGAATCGCTGTATTTTGTCAATCGGGCGTATTGATGGGTTGAAGCAGTGTGGTGGTTTTTGAGATCAAGCAAAATGGTGCATCTACTACTGGTCCTACTTCGATT
>JARQOC010000001.1:364030140-364040838 GCA_033576535.1 Allobates femoralis
ACCAGCCTTTAGTTACTGCTTCACAAAGGCTAGTGGATAGCCGAAAAATTGTGGTCCTGGGTCAATTAAATTCACATATTTTGTCTATGAATGAGTGCTAGCATCTATTTTTTCTTTCTATCTATCTATCTATCTATCTATCTATCTATCTATCTATCTATCTCTATATATGTATACCGTATATATATATATATATATATATATATATATATATATATACACACATATATATATATATTCATGAGTTTTGCACAAACATATTTTTGCAATTTGATGTGAGCAAATTTTACAATTAAGCTCAATATTTATTACAATTATGACTGTCACAATATTTGATGAAATTATTTATTGGGGGTTTATTGGAGCATAATAGCACAGGATGCAATTGTTTCCAATGATGTTGACGTCATTGAGGGCCAACTTCACATTTGCTTGTCCTCCACATCACAGTCTATTAATATTTCTTGAAATATATACTTACAATATTGATATATTATATTAACAACACATATATATCAGGTAGTTGTTACCTATAAAAGTAAAAAAACAATTGGAAAATCTATCACTTTTTTCAACCCAACCAATCAAGCTAACCAAACTATACATGATCTGATACATAGCCATGCATATTCTGATGTATGATAAAAACTAAGACATTTCTAAATAGACTTCTGTGTCTGTAAAAGCAAATTAACATTAAAAAGTGGATTTCTAGAAAAGTATATGCCAATCAAAATAAAGAGCTGTCCACAAATAGTATCAGGGTATGTTCACCTACATTAATAATGTTTATTTTTCATAAGCTCCTTTCCTTTGCACTTCAACAGTAGTAAAGTATTTTACTTCATCGGCAAAACCATGGCCCGAAATCTCTGGGGCAACAGAGCCATGCCAATGCTGAAAGGTTTCAAATATCAAACTATGCTATTCTGTCAGAGTCTCTGCGATCAATTAGCACATTTCAATGACATGAAAGGTTACAGTCAGGCTCATTTATATCACATCCCTTGTGACAAAATGTGGTTTCGAGAGAGCAATGAGCCCCTGAGAACCTGCACAGCACATAGAATTGTCTCTAACAAACTTCCAAAATGTTAATCTTGTTTTAGTTTATTTTACACTTTTTCAAATTTAGAAACCATAACATGAGAAGTGCAGGAACCTCAACCGAGTGCCCTTTAAAGCTTTCATTGATGGGCGAGAATAGCTATTTAGTCTAAGAGCCTGTTCATCTGCGTTTTCTTAAAACGACAAGATTTTGTTTCACTGAGAATGGTAAAATTGAGAAAAAGTATTATATGTAAAATGCAAAAAAGGGAAGCACTTTAAATCTGTCACTGTACTTTATCCAGTTGTAATAATACCCTATGTAGGTATGTAGCGCTAAACAATAAAACGATAAACTGTACAACAATGACTATAAATATATAACTATATCATTTTTAAGAATTAACATATCAGCTTGGCAATGCTTAGTTCTTTTAATAAAGTTGATAGAGTGGCATTATTTGATTAACTCTCCATTAAACTCCACCAAATCCAAAAGCGCTACAAAGAATGGCTGGTGACGGCTCATCAGCTTTTATCTATTCCCCATTTCCTCAAGTTGGCTGCACCATCATTGTAAATAAGCACCTGTACTTTTTGTCACCCCCCTCATTGTAGTTCTAAGATCTTATGACAAGGGACTTCATTATTTATGCTTTAATTATTGTATTTTTATAAAAATGTCATTGATTACTGTATGTATATGAACCTCTGAATTGTAATGCACTGCGGAATATGTTGTTGCTATATAAGCAGAGATTATTATTATTATTATATTATTAATAATGACTATCGGATTCTGCGTTCAAATCCCACCAAGGACAACATCTGAAAGGAGTTTGTATGTTCTCCCCTTGTTTGCGTGAGTTTCCTCCAGTTTGCTCCCACACTCCATAGACATGAAGTAGAATCACAGGGAAGGGGAGGGGAAAGTGCTCTGCTATCACCTGAGGCTGCTTGGTGCTTGGTGCGTTTGGTGGGGCTCTGGTCCCTTGATTTAATCATTTTATTATGATGCACAAATAAAAAAGAGATATGAAGACTACGGTCAGGTGCTGAATTCCATGCAAGCACTCCATATACATACTGAGACAGAATGTAGATTTTGAGCTCCAATGAGGATAGTGATGGTGATGTTTCTAAAGTGATGTAGAATTAAAGCAGCTATGTAAGTGAATGAATATTATTAATATTTTAATATAGGATTCCATAAAAGTAACCTGATAATACAAAAGAAAACAAGAAATAAGTAATAAGTTCACCATATATTTATCACTGTATCATTGATTGTACTAATGTCGGGTCAGCAAAGATTTTGTAAATGACTAGGGGTATATCGAAAACAGTAGTGATAGAAGCTGTGACTTTAAAATTCCTATAAATTCACGCAAAAGTACATTTGTAGCTAACATGTCTCAGTACAGACACGAAATGTCCTCACAAAAACAATTATAGAAGCAGCTAGAACCTCACATATTCTTCATTGGGAAAGCCTCCCTGTTTAGTTCTTCATGGTGCAATCTGAAATATTTACAACCAGACAGTGCCTAATTTTAGTTTTTAAGTGCTTTACCAGTTCTATGAAATACGATCAGCAGCTGCAACATAAAAGTATGCTGAATGCATCACAGCTATTCAGGCATCATGCAGAATGAGACAATCTCTCTGACGAACAGGCCATCCGGATCCTCATCATGAACCTTGAACATTTTCTGACACTTGCACTTTATAGCTTATTATAAAATGTGTGTTTACCCTATATATTATATATACTTAGCTGTCAAAATGTGCCTATTATTATAATTATTACACATAAAAAGCAGTTACACACAGCCAATGAGATCACTATGCTGGATTTTGTATTAAATCACTAGTCGGACACTTCGGAAGTGTCTACGACTGCGTGGTATATCGGTGAATTATGCGTGCTGAGCCCAGTAAGGTGGCGTTTTTCAGCTGACAGATTATTATTATTATTATTATTATTTATTATTATTATCATGAAAATGTTTCCAGTTGTATAAAACATACAAAAACATGGTGAAAGTAGAGAAATATCGGTCTATTTCAGCCGGTATTACTTGTAACGTATTGTAGATCTACAAACAGTACTATACATAACTGTATAACAAAATGCTAAGCTGCATAAGATGGGATCAGAACATATGACATGCATAAGATTCACTTCTATAGACCACAAAGTTGTTATACAGCAAAGCACTAACTAAAAACAGTATCATATTATTACATTGAAGAACATTAAGGGCAACACTGTTGTTTAAGATAATAAATTGTTTTATGCAAAATAAGTTTCACAGCACAAAAATATCTAATTTCACACTTTCACAAGATTATATTAATATATACATGGCAAGCACTCCATATTAACAGAACCTTAAATATTTTATTGTCTGTGGTGTATAAGGACGCTCTATGACTAACAATGATATTCAATTTTACTTAAAGCAATACTTTATATTCATGATCTTTTATCTATGTTTTTATTTGTATTGCTTGTATTATTATTATTAATAATGTCTCCAGTTATTGCTCAAATGTTTAGTTATAACTGTATTTGGAGCAACTGGATATAGAAATCGCATATACTCCAAACTAATCTGATTGGGATATTTTAAAAAGAGGAGGGAAGTGATGTATCCATAACATGTACAAAATCTAAAAACATATCCATCTGTCTATTCTCATGGTATTTGATAATAAAGTGTTTATCTTATAGGTGAAAGTACAATGATGTGAACAAGAAGAAGTGTTAAGCATTTAGGGCCAATGTGTGAAATTCAAGCTAAAGCATTTTTCCTAGGGTATCAGGTTTTCGAAGTGCTGAGAAAGACGGCCAGATCGGCAAACATATGGCCGAGAGCCCATTTGGTTTGAAAACAGAGAATCTTGTTGCCTTCACACTGATCAGATGCAAACACATACACACAGGCTCCACGTGGATCTGTCTTCATACCAAAACACAAGAGCCAGGAGCAATGCATGGGATCTATCATGGAAGAGCAAGCCTCAGACAGATATGGAAGAATCCATAAGAAAACAGTTCAAAGATTAATATATATATATATATATATATATATGTACTGTAAACATCTACTTATTTATATATAAATATCCATATGCATTTTTATAAAGTGACGTGCACTTCTGTGCATGACACTGCACACGATTTGTATTTTTTAATATATATATATATATATATATATATATAAAGATATATATATAAAAAAATATATATATACTATCTAAATATATGTCCACACATATGTATAATATATATATATATATATATATATATATATATATAAATATATATATATATATATATATATATATATATGTGTGTGTGTGTATGCATACTTATATGGAACACAAACAATTTTCTTTGCAAATCTTTTAAAGTCAGAATGCTTTACAGTATAAATAGATTGTATTGAAATAATAGTTTACAATTCTAAGTACTGTCCATATACATTTCCTATTTTAGGCTAAAATTAAAACTGTGGAGCACTTAACCTATAAGTACACCTATAATTTTTATAACCGTAGTTATACAATTAATAATAATTTCCTTTATTAAATTGCATTAAGTTCTAATAACGTAGACCAATACAGTGAGAAATGCAATGCTGTGACTTAAAAAAAAAATCACAGGAGGCAGAGATGACCCCAAACAAACAGGACACCTCCCCCTAAAAGTTTTCCTTCTTGACATTAGGAGGCTCCTTCCCAGACTTCTGTCACTGATTGATCCCTTAACCCACACACCACCCATAACTGGAGATCTGATAGCAACTACCACATTTTCTGGTTTTCTTTTGCTGAAAGCGAACTAGGGTGGGATAGAATAACTCACCTTCTGTTACAAGCCTGCTACCTTATCCTTGCTCCTCCTGACAGTTACTGGAGGTGGCTCCTTGAAGTTCAAGTCCCCACTACTGAGAGTGACTGTCCCCTACAGAACAGTTTCAGATCACATAAGCAATCAGAAGGGCAGCAGTTCCAGTACTCCTCCAGCAGTATTCACTTCAAGAAGATTACAGAACATAAAGTTATCAGGAGGAAAGGGACAACTCAGGACTCAAGTGTCTGGGCAGTTAGAATCCCACGTGAAATGCTGCTCAGCACAGAGGGGTTTCTGCTGGTGTTGAAGACTCTGAGCTCATGTTGGTCTTCTGAGAAGATAGCTGGTGGTTGTCATTGGCTCCTTTGCTGTGTGTAGCATGTATTTAAGTAGAGTAGATCCTTCTGGTCAGCTTTACACTGGTGTTTTTTCTTCCCACACAGAGTCTGAGTGAAGCACACAGAGTACAAGTCCTCAGGAATTCTCTCGCCCTCCTTCCCCCTTTCTGCTTCTTTTTCTACTGATAGTCTCTCACATTACCAGCCTGTGACAGTGCTCAGCTCTCTACCCTGCTCTTTACACTGCTATATGTTCTTGTGTGCTCACATCTGCAGCTGTGTGATACAAATAAGTCATTTTATCTACATACGTTATTGTAGAACATTTACCTTTCTTTCCTCTCCACTAGATGCCAGTGCATTAATGGAAATAAAATTCAAGCTGACATGTATTATAACATACTATTCCAGAAAGAAACGTCACTGCACAATGAGGGGATGAGGTTTTAACAATTGTATTGAACAGCTGAATATTAATTGCTTGTAAGGACACCTAGAACTGTTGAAAGCTAAATGTGGCTTTTCTCAGAACTTAGATGAAATGCTTGTATAACTTTACTCACATAGATTGCACAACTAGAAAGAAAATGTTTAAAACAGTGAATGTGCAATTTTATTAATTGCTTAATTATGAAGTATAACTGTTCAATATGCTATAAACAGTCAGTTACATTATTTATCTTATAAACATATAACAGCAAACATGAAATGAAGATGGTAAAACTACTTTGCAAAAAGTAGACTGACCAGTTTGACCGACTTGCTAAGGCTGATATATAGATCTGAGACCCATTTATGACTTGATATAGCCACTTAAACTCACTAAGGTAGTCAATTATGACATCATCAAGGTGGTAGTTAAATTGTGAATTTAGCCACCATAGCGGTCACTTGGAAGTGATGGTCTTATTGGAGAGTAACTAACCTTAAGTACAGGTAGTGATCTGGGAATAGTGTTTAAGTTTGTACAACTAGAAGTTGTATAAAGCTCCCCCAGTTCTCAAAGAATTCTTTAGTTATTTCTTTTTAAAGCTTTTACATTTTATCAACTACATTCATGTTAAAAGAGATAATTTATTATAAAAAAATGGTGGTGGAGAAAACAAGATTGGGTGCTTGGGTGGATATTTATACAAACCTGTAAAATGTAGCTTCTTGGTCTTGGGCATCTACTGCATTTGTTAAATGTGGGTTTCTGCAATCAAATATGAGCTGTTCAAAATGTTGACCTCTCTTAATCCTTATTTTGGACATATATCTATTTATTGGATATATTTTGTCTATGAATCATCTACAGGCATTATTACTACACTATACTGTGACTTCTACATTTCTATGAGCAGTTAGCTGAGATGACATAGTCAATATGGAAGTGGACATTCTACACTACTATAAAAAAATAAAGTGAAGCCCACCCCTTAGTGTCTAAGGTATATGGTTCCACACCGTTACCGGGAGCTGCCCTGGTCCTGGCGGGAAGAAATTCAACATGAAGCACCAAGTCTCAACAGAGCACAGACAAGGGAGGTAAGTAAAAAATGCAATATATTTTCTTTGATTGAAACATGGTAATGCAGGTAGTGGACATCCCAGTGCTGATGGATGGATGATCCCAGGTGTTTTGACCAGATAGTCTTAATTCATGATTAAGACTATCTAGTCAAAGCATGTGGTATCATTGTTCCATCCTCACTGGGATGCCCACTACCTGCATTACCATGTTTTAATCAAAGAAAATAAACTACTTGTTTTATACTCACCTTCCCTTTCTGTGCTCGCTGGAGACTCAGTTCTTTCATGGTGAATTCTACACAAGTAGAGCCTCTATTGAAATTCAACTTTAAATGGCTACTTATGGTGGAATAACCATGGATTGCAATCATCAATATAGCAAATGAAGATAAGACATATTTTATATTCAGTGTACCTGTAAATATACATTTTAAAAACCCAGATATGTAGCCAACCAATCCATTAGTCAAGGAATCCATTAGTCACTTAATGGCTTTTGAATACTGTTGCACTATAACAGAATTATGTCCATATGGTAACTTATCCTACAATTAGCATTTAAAGTTACTGCAGTCAGAACAGAAAATACATACAAGTCCTAACCAGAGTTACTTAATGCAGCTATGGCTACTACCACAGCACACTACTTAAACGCATTAAACCAGTCATTAACTTTTCTTAGTGCACATTTATTATAATTAAAATGTACTTTAGTTCATTATTCTCCTACCATTTTATCCTTTGGTATGTCTATCGAGTTGGGTGTAAAATGTTGACGTCATGAGATTTTATATAGTGAAAGGGAATAATTTATAGATGTATAAACATGTACAGTCAAAATGGCAATTATTTCAATATGAGGACAAACATAATTCTCACAAATTAATATAATATAATTTTTCTTACCCACCCATTGTTTTAAAAGGAATTTCCATGAATATTTTCTATGAATCCTGTCAATATATTCAAAGGTAAGTACTAGGATATGAAATGAATCATCTGCCCTAATGATGCATATACTCCAAAATTCCTTCAGTGATGATTTATTCTGAACTGTGAGATACTTCTAAAAACATCATTGATTTTATTTCAGTCAGATATATTGTAGAGAAAATAGAATGACAACTTGAATATTAAGTATTCTTTGACATGGAAATATCAAGTTTAATCTCGTCTACCCAACTGATAAAGTGCAGTTAGTAGTAAAGGAGTCTCGAGCACCACTCCTTTTTGCATTGGGACAATTTTCCACCACATTGCCTGCCAATTGAAATAAAGGATCCAAGTCATCAGGAATATTTCTCTAGAATGTTGTATATTGATTATATAAGACAAAACTTAAATATTACAATCTTTTAGCCACACGTGGTCTTTTAAAATACTAAATTAGGAAATTGTTCACAATTTATGGCTTAAAAAAGACTATGTCTGGCTGAAACATTGTGACCTTTAACCCCTTCCTGACCTGTGACGCAGCATATGCGTCATCAAGACAAGTTCGTTCGCGACCCGTGACGCATATGCCGTGTCATCGCAGATTTCCCTTCCTATGGCTCTATTAACAGAAGGGTTAATAGAGCCGCAGCTAAGTGACAACCTATACTTTAGCCCAGGGGGGGTGGCTTAGCCCCCTGTGGCTAAAGTCGCTCTGATTGGCAGTTGAAAATGAAACTGCTGATCAGAGCGAATCAGAGGGATTCACCCCTCTAGATCTGATTGGAGCTCTCCAATCAGATCTATAGCAGTGAATCAGCAAGTGCCCTCCCCCTCCTCAGCCCCCTCCCTTCACAGTAAAGATTTGTGACCCCCATCCCTCCAATCCAGCCCCCCTCCTCCTGTTCTGTATGTATCTGCTGGCGGGTGCAGCCCTCCGGCGTATACATACAGATCCGCCGGTCAGACTCCTCAGCCGTCTACCGCTAGTGTCAACCCCAACGATCCCTGTGTTCTGGGCCCCCTCACCTCTCTCGGCAGGCTGCACCCGCTGATCAGCTTACTGTGCTCTGTGTGGGCCCCTCCTCCTCTCCTGGGCTCCTCCTCCTCACCGGTGGATCGTGGGTGAGGTAAGTAAGAAATGAATGATGAATGAATGCATGCATGCATGCATGGATGGATGGGTGCATGCATGAAAGTGTGAAGTATGGATGTGTGCATAGGTTGATGTGTGCGTGCATGGATGGATGTGTGCACGGATATTGCATTGGTGGATGTGTGCGTCTGTGGGTGCGTGCGTCTGTGGATGCGTGCACGGGTGGATGTGTGCATGGATGGATGTGTGCATGGATGGAAGTGTGCATGCGTGGATGTGTGCATGTGTGGATGTATGCCTGCATGGATGTGTGCATGCGTGGATGGATGTGTGCATGGATGGATGTGTGCGTCGATGTGTGCGTGCATGGATGCGTGCATGGATGCGTTCGTGTGTGGATGTGTGCATTGATGGATGCGTGCGTGTGTGGATGCGTGCGTGTGTGGATGTATGCGTGGGTGTGTGAATGCGTGGATGGATGTGTGTATGGATGGATGAGTGCGTGTGTGGATGTGTGCATGCATGGATGTGTGCGTGCATGGATGTGTGCATGCATGGATGTGTGTGTGCCTGGATGCGTGCACAGATGTGTGCATGGATGGATGTGTGCATGCATGGATGTGTGCGTGCATGTGTGGATGTGTGCATGCGTGGATGATAAGTGCATGCTTGGATGATGGGTGCATGTGTGGATGGATAGATGCATGAGTGGATGGATGGGTGCAACAAGGGATCAAGAGTCCTCTTGTTGTAGTCTCTGGGATCATAGTCATGGTGCACTGTGTGACAGATCATTGTCATACAGTGCCCATAACTCTGACCCCCAGAGACTGTAGGAAGAGGACACTTGATCCCTTGCTGCAGTCTCTGGATTGAGCAGAGGCGATCAAGCGTTGTCGGACCTTCGTTGCGGACTACATCGGAAGCGATTGAGCGTTGTGGGACCTTCGTTGTGGACTACGTCAGATCTTTATAATGAAGATGGAGTCCAAATTTTGTTTGTGTTTTTTTTCAAATAAAAAGATTTTTCTCTGTGTGGTGTATTTTTGGGCTATTTACTAAAGATTCCTAGTGGCCAGGTCTAACATTGGCCCGACATTATGAATCTCGGTCTTAGTGCCAGCTGCCAATAAAATTAACTCCTTTGTTACCCAGATTGCCACCGGCACCAGGGCAACTGGAAGAGCATGGGTACATTGCCAGAAAATGGCGCTTCAATGAATCCGCCATTTTCTGGGGCACAGCGGGCTGCAATTTGCAGCATATGAGGACCCAGAACACTTGGACCTCTCCATGCTGAGGATTCCGGATCCCAGCTGCCTTGTACCTGGCTGGGCCAAAAATATGGCAGAGCCCCACGTCATTTTTTTTTCTAGAATTAGTTCTAGAAATAGAAAAAAAAATGGGTTTTGCAGTTTTTTTGGTTGCCAGCCAGGTACAACTTGGCAGCTGGGGGGCTGGAATCCTCAGCATGGAGAGACCCAAACGTGGGCCCTCCACACTGCAAATTGCAACTCACAGCCACCCCAGAAAATAGCGCTTTCATTAGAGGCGCCATTTTCTGGTGCTGTACCCCAACTCTACCAGTTGCCGTTGTGCTGCTGACACATGGGTTCTCCATACGCGGCATGGTGTCCGCTAACAATTTCAATGGAAAATTAGCTCCCATTGTTAGCGGATACCTTGTCGTGTATGGAAAGCCCCTCCCTGTGTGCCTGAACATTAGAGCTCCCCCACAAGTGACCCCATTTTGGAAACTAGACCCCCAAAGCATGTATCTAGATGCATAGTGAGCACTTTGAACTCCCAGGTGCTTCACAAATTGATCCGTAAAAATAAAAAAATAAAATTTGTCTGAAAAAAAGTACTTTTTCCTTATTACAGATCAATTTGTGAAGCACCTGGGGGTT
>JARQOC010000001.1:364047924-364117488 GCA_033576535.1 Allobates femoralis
TATCACTCACCAATTGCAGCAGATGCGTCACGAACAAATCTACATCCAAGCATGCCTACGGGATTTATTTCAGGATCGCTGTGTACGTCGCTATCGCCCTGTCACACGGCATGATCAGCTAAAATCGCCTGGTGGATATCGCCTGATTTCACTGCAGTGCAGGGCAATGAAGCGACGCTCCACCAGCGATTTCTCGCCGTACAATCGCCCAATCACACACACCACTATGCACATGCGATTTGGTTTCCACATCGCCGAATTCGGGAATTGCCAACGATCTCGCCGGCAATATGGCGGCGTGTGACAGTACCTTTATATTATGTAGTCATTATAAACAGAGTGATCTATTTCATGTGTTTATTTCTGTAAGTGTTGATGATTATGGCTTACAGCCAATGAAAACTCAAAAGTTATTATCTCAGAAAATTAGAATATTATATAAGACCAACTGAAAAAAAATGTAACTCATAAATGTTGGCCTAATGAAAAATATGTACAGTAAATGCACTCAATACATGGTCGCGGCTCCTTTTGCATGAATTACTGCAATAATGTGGTGTGGCATGAAGGCCATCAGCCTGTGGCACTGCTGAGGTGTTATGGAAGCCCAGGTTGCTTTGATAGAAGCCTTCAGCTCATTTGCATTGTTGGGTCTGCTGTTTCTCATAGATTCTCTATGGGGTGTAGGTCACGGGAGAATGCTGGCCAATCACGCACAGTGATACTGTGGTTATTAAACCAGGCATTGGTACTTTTGGCTGCATAGAGAGGTGCCACGTCCTGCTGTAAAATAAAATCTCTGTCTCCAGAAAGCTTGTTGGCAGAGGGAAGCATGAAGTGCTCTAAAATTTCCTGGTAGATGGCAGCATTGACTTTGGTCTTGATAAGGAACAGTGGACCTACACCAGCAGATGACATGGCTCCCCAAACCATCACTAAATGTGGAAACTTCTCACTAGACCTCAAGCAGCTTGGATGCTCAAGCAACCTTTTCACTCTACCTCCAGACTCTGGGACCTTGATTTGCAAATTAAATGCAAATTTACTTTTATCTGAAAACAACACCTTGGACCATTGAGCTACAGTCCAGTTCTTTTTCTCCCTGGCCCAGGTAAGACACTTTTTGCATTGTCTTTTGGTCATGAGTGGCTTGACATAAGGAATGCGATAGTTGTAGGCCATGTTCTGGATACGTCTGTGTGTGGTGGCCCTTAAAGCACTGACTCCAGCAGCAGTCTACTCCTTGGGAATCTCCCCTAAAATTTTTGAATGGTCTTTTCCTAACAATCCTTTCAAGGCTGTAGTTATCCTGGCGATGTGTGTATCTTTTTCTACCACACCTTTTCCTCCCACTTAACTTTCCATTAATATGCTTGGATATAGCACTCTGTGAACAGTCAATTTCTTTACCAGAGACATTTTTTGGCTTAATCACATTGTGGAATGTGCCAATGACTGCCTTCTGGGCATCTGTCAAGTCAGCAGTCTATCCCATGATTGTGTAGCCTACTGAACCACACTAAGGGACCATTTCAAATACTATGTAAGCCATTGCAGATGTTTTGTGTTAATTACTCTAATTTTTTTGAGATAATGACTTTTCATTTTTATTGACTGTAAGCCATAATCATCTTTTTGAACAGAAATAAACAATTGAAATAGATCACTCCATTTGTTTCACTTTTTGTGTTGAATTAATGGGTAATGTAATAGGTTATTTTTTTGATATTCTAATTTATTGAGATGCACTTGTATATGGAACATAATATGTAATGTGTATAATAATTTATTATAGCATATGCTGTGGAGCTGTGGATGTTGTGTATACTTCTCCTGTCCTGTATACTGGGTGTAATTCTCAGAGAGAAAACGGGGAGCCAGCACAGCCAAAAATTGCTGAAAAAATAAACGTGTAAGTACACCTGTCACTACCATACTGCATAAAATAAAGACATTTCGCAAAAGATTACCGAAATAATCTTTTGAGCCACTCTCCCACTTCAAGGAATGTCTCAGATAGAGTGGTTCTACTCTACATATTTTTACATTTTTGATGTGTCCGTAGACAGCATAATATAATATAAAATAAAGAGGACCATATAAAGCTAACACTCACCTATACTTGTCAGACAATGCTTCCCAAGGTGCCAGGTGGGTCAGTGAATGAAGAGCAACTGAGGCCCCCACACCTGTGGCCTCCACCACAAGTGTTTGGGCTATTTCACAGTTAACCCTCACCGACCC
The DNA here is from genome assembly GCA_033576535.1 of Allobates femoralis. NCBI lineage: Eukaryota > Metazoa > Chordata > Amphibia > Anura > Aromobatidae > Allobates > Allobates femoralis. The sequence goes on from JARQOC010000001.1 coordinate 364,050,169, forward strand.
AACCAGCTCTTAAGGGTAAAAGCAAGTCAGGTTCAGGTGAGTGTAGCTGCAATAAACTAGCCTGAGGACAGGAAGAGGTAACCGTATGTGAACAGTTACTAAAAATAATGGAGTGAATGCAGATGGAAAACAGACAATATTTGGCGTGCACGGCAAGTGGTGGTCAGCCACTAAACCATACCAGAGAGAAAACGGGGAGCCAGCACAGCCAAAAATTGCTGAAAAAATAAACGTGTAAGTACACCTGATTTCTATCATACTGCATAAAATAAAGACATTTCGCAAAAGATTACCGAAATAATCTTTTGAGCCACTCTCCCACGTCAAGGAATGTCTCAAATAGAGTGGTCATACTCTACATATTTTTAAATTTTTGATGTGTCCGTAGACAGCATAATATAATATAAAATAAAGAGGACCATATAAAGCTAACACTCACCTATACTTGTCAGACAATGCTTCCCAAGGTGCCAGGTGGGTCAGTGAATGAAGAGCAACTGAGTCCTCCACACCTGCGGCCTCCACCACAAGTGTTTGGGCTATTTCACAGTTAACCCTCAGCTGCAGGTGTCTGAGCCGCAGTTGCTCTTTATCCACTGGACCTCCTGGCAGCATGGGAAGCCATGTCTGACATGTATGGGTGAGTGTTTGCTTTAAATTGGTCCTCTTTACAATGTATTATGCTGCCTACAGGACACATCAGAATTACAAAAATACGTAGAGTTAGGACTACTCCAATTGAGACATTGCTTGATGCTTGGAGGAGTAGCTCAGGAAATTCAATGCTGCAATCTCCTGCTAAATGTCTCTATTTTTGTGCAGTATGGCATAAACAGGTGTAGATACACATATATATTTTTTTGCACTATCCGGCTGTGCTGGCATCTTGTTTTTCTCTGGTTTGGTTTTGAGTGGCTAACCACCACTCGTCGTGCACGCCAGAAATTGTCTGTTGCCATCTGCATTTGACTACATTATTTTTGGTAGCTGTTCACATGCAGCTGCCTCCTCCAGCCTTGAGGGTTTTTTTTATATCAGCTTCATTCACCCAGACTTGACATGCTTTACCCATAAGGTTGGGATGGTCTGGTGGGGGTTAAACTGTGAAGTAGCCCAGACACCTGTGGTGCAAGCTGCAGGTGTCTGAGTCTCAGTTGCTCTTTATCCACTGGACCTCCTGGCAGCATGCGAAGCTATGTCTGACATGTATGGGTGAGTGTTTGCTTTAAATTGGTCCTCTTTACAATGTATTATGCTGTCTACAGGACACATCAGAATTACAAAAATACGTAGAGTTAGGACTACTCCAATTGAGACATTCCTTGACGCTTGGAGGAGTAGCTCAGGAAATTCAATGCTGCAATCTCCTGCTAAAAGTCTCTATTTTTGTGCAGTATGGCATAAACAGGTGTAGATGCACATATATATTTTTTTGCAATTTCCGGCTGTGCTGGCATCTTGTTTTTCTCTGGGTGTAATTCTCAGTATCTGTATTAGGCTAGGGTCACACATGCCATGAGTTTTTTTTAGGTGTTTTTTGGCCACCTGCGTTTTTGCCGGCGCCTTTGCTATTAGGTGTGGGGTCCCCTTAAAAAGCCCTTAAAAACGCAAGCCTTTTGTTTAAAAACGCATGCGAAAACGCATGCAAAAATGCATGTACATTTTGACACTTTCAAAAACGTATGCGTTTCCCATAGGGCCCCATGTTAAAAAAGCGCATGTGTTTTTGAAAAAGCACCAACAAATACTGCTTGCTGCGTTTTTGGGTGCGTTTTTGAAAAAATGGTGCATCATGCAGTATTTTTTGGTGCTGAGGCAAAAACGCATTTAAAAATGCATATGCCATTTAGACATGCGTTTTTGCTTTTGGGGCATGCATTTTTTGCGTAGGGGCCTACGGGTGCATTTTTGCATGCGTTTTTAGAAAACGCAGGTCTCCAAAAACGCTAGGAAAATCTACATGTGTGACTCTAGCCTTATTTTGTATATATAAACTAAACAGTACCACTTTTCCTGTCTTTTATACGGGGTGCAATCCTCAGTATTTGTATTATTATGTATATATACACTGCATAGTACCACTTCTCCTGTCCTGTATACTGGGTGTAATCCTTAGTATCTGTATTATTCTGTATATATACACTGCACAGCACCACTTCACCTGTCCTGTATACTGGGTGTAATCCTTAGTATCTGTATTATTCTGTATATATACACTACACAGTACCACTTCTCCTGTCCTGTATACTGGGTGTAATCCTCAGTATCTGTATTATTCTGTATATACACACTGCACCGCACCACTTCTCCTGTCCTGTATACTGGGTGTAATCCTCAGTATCTGTATTATTTTGTATATATACACTACACAGTACCACTTCTCCTGTCCTGTATACTGGGTGTAATCCTTAGTATCTGTATTATTCTGTATATATACACTGCACAGCACCACTTCACCTGTCCTGTATACTGGGTGTAATCCTTAGTATCTGTATTATTCTTTATATACACTGCACAGTACCACTTCTCCTGTCCTGTATACTGGGTGTAATCCTCAGTATCTGTATTATTCTGTATATATACACTGCACAGTAGCACTTCTCCTGTCCTGTACACTGGGTGTAATCCTCAGTATCTATTATTCTGTATATATACACTGGACAGTATCACTTCTCCTGTCCTGTATACTGGGTGTAATCCTCAATTATCCATAGTAAATGTCCAGCTCCACGTCTTCTTAAAATATCTAATTTTATTTTCAAAGGTTAAAAGTCATGTACATTGACGCATTTTGACCAACACAATGGTCTTAGTCATAATATGCTTATGACTAAGACCATTGTGCTGGTTGAAACGTACATGACTTTTAACCTTTGAAAATAAAATTTTATATTTTAAGAAGACTTGGAGCTGGACATTTACTATGGATAATTGTGACAGCCTTGTGATGTCTGCAAGGAGTCCGGTGCTCCGTCATTGAATACTGCACTCATAAAATCTATTGTCCAGTGAGCTGTAAACTTGTTGGGTGTAATCCTCAGTATTTGTATTATTCTGTATATATACACTGCACAGTACCACTTCTCCTGTCCTGTATACTGGGTGTAATCCTCAGTGTCTGTATTATTCTGCATATATACACTGCACAGTACCACTTCTCCTGTCCTGTATACTGGGTATAATCCTCAGTATCTGTATTATTTTGTATATATACTGCACAGTACCACTTCTCCTGTCCTGTATACTGGGTGTAATCCACAGTATCTGTATTATTCTGTATATATACACTGCACAGTACCACTTCTCCTGGCCTGTATACTGTGTGTAATTATCAGTATCTGTATTATTCTGTATATACTGTATACATTCTGTATACATTTTGTATATATATACAAACCTCAGGATTATTGTGTATATATACACTGCACAGTACCACTTCTCCTGTCCTGTATACTGGATGTAATCCTCAGTATCTGTATTATTCTGTATATTTACACTGCACAGTACCAGTTCTCCTGTCCTGTATACTTGGTGTAATCCACAGTATCTATATTATTCTGTATATATACTGCACAGTACCAGTTTTCCTGTCATGTATACTGGGTGTAATCCACAGTATCTGTATTATTCTGTATATATACTGCACAGTACCACTTCTCCTGTTCTGTATACTGTGTGTAATTATCAGTATCTGTATTATTCTGTATATACTGTATACATTCTGTATACATTCTGTATATATATACAAACCTCAGGATTATTGTGTATATATACACTGCACAGTACCACTTCTCCTGTCCTGTATACTGGATGTAATCCTCAGTATCTGTATTATTCTGTATATATACACTGCACAGTACCACTTCTCCTGGCCTGTATACTGTGTGTAATTATCAGTATCTATATTATTCTGTATATACTGTATACATTGCACAGTACCACTTCCTGTCCTGTATACTGGGTGTAGTTGTCAGTATCTGTATAGTTTTATATATACACTGCCCAGTACCACCTCTCCAGTCCTGTATACTGAGTGCAATTCTCAATATCTGTATTATTCTGGATATCTATACTGCACAGTAATGCCTCCCCTGTCCTGTATACTGGGTGTAATCCTCAGTATTTGTATTATTCTGTATAAATACACTGCACAGTATCACTTCTACAGGACCACAGCTCTGCCAGCCATCATTGTGTGGATGTATGCTTGTGCCAAACCTGCCATTGCCATTAAGGTTCCTTGTTCTGATTTCTTCTGTGTTGTTCTTGTATGTGCATGTGATGGCACTGTCATCCTTGTGTTTGGACATCTTTTTTTCTATTTCACTGAAAGGGAATCTGTCAGGTCAAAAATCCATATGTAACTGATATAATTTTCTAATTGAACCAGTGAAGCTATTTCTTTTGTTTATACTTTCCTTCCATCCTGTGTAAATTGCAAAAATGATATTAATTCCTAAGATCTACATGCCAATATAGATGACTTAGGAGGGTTGATCCTACTTAAGGATCCCCCTTAAGATGTGTGGACCTGACGTGTAGTCTTAGTTCTCATTTATCCCAAAGGTGATGAATGTGTTTGAAGTCAAGGTTTGGTGCAATCTGGTCATGTTCTTCCACAACAAATGCAATCAACCATAGGATTATGGACATTGAATAGAGCACTGGGGTAAAGTCATGTTGGAACAGAAAAGAGCTTTTCAAAAATTCTTCCACCAAAATTGAAAGCATACAATTGGTATGTTGAAGGGTTAAGGTTCTACTTCAATATAAGTAAGGTTCCTAGGACAAACCCAGAAAAACTATACCTTTTAATGCTCTATGTGTCTCAACATTCAGTGTCTCTGCTCTGTAACTTTACATGGTATGCCACTTTTGTGGCAAAGATGCAGTGGTTAAACATCTGAAACTTTCATTAATACTACTCATACTAGTAAATATTTCTCAAATATGTGTTGTGCATAAAATGGAGAAAGCAGTTGTGCCTTTAATTCTATTCATTTCAGAAATCATTTGAGCAGTAGGAGAATAAAGCTAAAAAAAAAGTACATCATTTTGTAATTAAAACTGCAGTCAACTTTTTCATTTTTGATGTTATCCATATTCTATTACTTTTATTTTACAGTATATTTGGAGGGACATATTCTTGTTCAAATAAATAAGAACATTTTAGTAATTTTAGTTGTATTTTCTTTTTTGTAAAACTTGCTTTTTCTCAGAGGAAGTTATATTTTCTCAATAATTTACTTTTGAGACAGTAATTTTCATACAGATATTTCATACTTACGAATAATAGCTGAATCAGCTTTTGGATTCTGAAATTAGAATAATTTAAAATAATTTTGGTAAATTATAAAGCACAGGGTTTTTTTGTACAAGAGTGAAAAATACATTACATATAGAAATTCTGAATGCTAATAAAAAATAAAAAAGCAAGCAAATAAGTACTTATACGTAAAAATGGTAGAATCAATTTACCTGGGTTTAAGCAGACGACATATTAATGCCTCTTATAGTACACTAGATGTGGTTCCGATGCTATCGCATCAGGAGGGAGGTGACATCACAATGGGGACGGGCTCTGTGGCACTGGGAGAGACAGTAGTCTCTCTCCCCCTGTGCACTCTCCCCCTGTATGCTGTCTGTGATGACTTCTTCCCTTGTGCTCTCTCCTTTGACCTGATTTCTCCCTGTGTGCTGTCTGTCTCCCCATATGCATTCCCTGTGAGCTGTCTTCTCCTCTTGTGCTGTCTCCTGCTCTCATGTCTCCTTTGAGCTGTATTCCCACTGAGCACTCTTCCCCCCTGTGTCCTGTTACTTTATGCCCCTGTGTTGCCTTCTCTCCTCGTGCGTGGTCTACTTTGAGCTGTCTCCCTCTCCCTCATGTACGCTAGCACCACCCCCAGTGTGATCTATCTTCCGAGTGCACACTCTCATCCCCCTGTGCACTCTATCTTTCCTCAGTGTGTTTTCCCCATGTGCTGTCTCTCCCACTACGCTGTCTTCTTCCCCTGTGATCTCTCCTTTGACCTGCCTTCCACTTGTGCATGGTTTGTCTCCCTCATATGCTCCCCCTGTGTGCTGTCTTACCCCCTGTGCTGTCTTCTTCCCTTGCTCTGTCCTTTGAGCTCTATTCCCCTTGTGCAATCTCTTCCCTGTATTCTGTCTCTTTCCACCACTATGCTGTCTTCTCCCCTTGTACGTGCTCTACATTGAGCTGTCTCCCTCTTTTGCGCTAGCCCCTCCACCAGTTTGCTCTGTCTTCTCTGTGATCTCTCTCTTCCCCTGTGCACTCTCTCTTCCTCCTGTGAGCTCCATCTTCCCCAATGTGCTCTCTCCTTCTCTTTGTGCGCTCTCTCCTCACCTCTTGTGCACAGTCTCTTTCCCCCATATGCTATCTCTTTACTGCCTTTGCTGTCTTTTACTCCCTTGTACACTGTCTCTGCCCCATGTGTGCTGTCTCTAACCCCATGTACGCAGTCTCTCTGCCCCCTTTATGCCATCTCTGCCTCCTTTGTGCTGTCTTTGATCCCTTTGTGCTGTATTTCTGCACCCTTTGTGCTGTCTCTCTATCCCTCTTGTGCTGTGTCTGTACCCCATTGTTTCTGTCTCTCTGCCTCCTTTGTGCTGTCACTCTGCCTTTTTTGTGCTGTATCCCTGCCTCCTTTGTGTTGTCCACTTTTGTATTGTCTCTTTTCCCCCTTTGTGCTGCCCCCATGCTCTGTGCATTCCACTGTGGAATGCATAGAGGAACAGCAAATGGGAGGAAGTAGTGAAAGCCATGTTGAGATGAATATGGCGGTGGGTTTACTGGATGCGGGCATGTGGTGGGTTCTGAGGTATTGTGGCAATGGCAACTGAGGAGGCAGCAGCAACACTAGTAAAGACCACAGTTAGTTATGTATGGGGGCAGGCTTAATGAATGTGGGCATGTGTCAGTCTCTGAGGCTGCACTGCAGCAGCGAAGGACAAGGAGAAGGAGACAGCAATGAAGAAGAGGAGGTGGTGGCAGTGTACTGAGGAGTGGACATGGACCCAGGGAAGAGCAGCAGCATGGGGCCGTTATATTGGCAAATCACTGAGGTGTGCCAATATAGCAGCCATTTTTTTACTTTTTCAGGTGGATCAATCAGGCACTGGTCACGTGGATCAATCAAGTGGTGAATAAAACGTGACTTCTCGACACTTCCGGTCCCAAGGCAGTTATGTAAGTAGATAATTGAATATTGAAAAATTTATCATTTAGTGGAAAAGGAATAATTAACTAACATTGATTATAGTGATCTTGGCTGCACCTTTTAGTTCTGTTGGATGGAAATTAATCTATAGCCTAAAATGACTTTCTAGCAGATAGTAGTGCTTACAATTTTGTGGCAGCAGTAAGCGTAAAGTGAGACCTATAAATTTGGGAGGCACTGTAGTAAAAATGTATTGGCCTGAACATAAAATAATTTTAATCTAAAGGAAAAGATTTAAATGCTGTTTATGCGCTAAGGGTGGTTTCACATATGCGTTTTTATGGATCCGAGGCGATCTGACTCTTTTTTTAAAACTGGAATGCAAACCGGATACAGTTATTAACCATTGTTTTTCAATGGACATTCCAGCTGGTGTATTTGCATTTGGTTGCATCCAGCTTTTGCAGGATCTGTCAGAAAACAGTTTTTTAATAACGTGCAAATTTGCAAAATGTAGAGTTTTTTTGGGTCATTAAAAAACCACCACCAACTGGACCTGGCACAATGCAGAATAAAATAAAATGGTTGTCAATGCTTGCTGGATGCCAGCTTCGAAGGATCCAGTTTTCACACTTAGAATATCTAGAACTCAGTTTTAGCCCCTCCCAGCTAGAGATGAGCCACCACCCTAGTGTTCGAATTCAATTTGGTTCGTCAAATGGGAGGTGTGTTTGTCGAATGTTCGTCGAACACCCTCGAACACACTAAAACACTAGGGTGGTGGTCAAGTTCAGTTCCGCAATGTATATACAATACATACATTGCGGAACTGAAAGGAAGTAAAATCAAGGGTTAAAAATAAAAAAAATCGATACTCACCTCTCTAATTCATCCAGCGACACTTCCAGCACTGCCTACCTGTCGGAGATGTGATCCCGACAGCGTTTCCCAGTGAAATGACGAGTTCTCGCGATAACGTGTCATGTGACTGGAAACCGGTGCCGAGATTATGACGTCACCGCATGTCCTACAGGCCCCCACTAGTAGTGAATAGTAGTGAGGATCTGTAGGACCTGCGGTGACGTCATAATCCCGGCAGCGGTTTCCGTTGACATGACGAGTTATCGCGAGAACTCGTCATGTGACCTCAGGTCCTCACTACTATTCACTACTAGTGAGGACCTGTAGGACCTGCGGTGACATCATAATCTCGGCAGCGGTTTCCGGTCACATAACGAGTTATCGAGAGAACTCATCATTTCACCGGGAAACGCTGCCGGGATCATATCTCCGACAGGTAGATAGTGCTGGAAGCGTCGCTGGATGGATTAGAGAGGTGAGTATCGATTTTTTTTATTTTTAACCCTTGATTTTACTTCATTTCAGTTCCGCAATATATGTATATACCTTGCGGAACTGAAATAGAACTGAAATCGAACATGACCTCGAACTGACGAATTTAGAGCAAATTGTTCTAATTCGATGAACGGCTCGAACATCACCAAAAACAGCTCGAACTTGAGATTGACGAACAATTCGAGTCGAACACCGCTCATCTCTACCCCAGCACGCATTTCTGGAAAGATATATATACACTTGCTGGATCACATGTTTGTTTAAGTGCTTCTGAGATCTTCCTGGAAACTGTGCTGTTGAGAACTACTGCTTGAGTCCACCTGACTACTGTAAGTACGTATATATACTAAAACACCATTACCCTGTCAGAGTGTGTCCCTTACTAACCCCTTAGTGATGGGGCCAATGACCACCTTAATGACCATACCAATTTTTGCAATTCTGACCAAAGTCACTTTATGAGATAATATCTCTGGAACACTTCAACGGATCCCAGTGATTCCACAGTTTTTTCGAGATATATTTCACTTCATAATAGTGGTTAAATTAGAACAATATTTTTTGCGTTTACAAAATAGGGGTTTAACACCGGAGCTAACAATTGGGGATTTTGTTAAAGGTAAATGGTGTTTCTACAAACCTTTACTGGATTTGCTGCTAGGAAGCCTAAGGGAAGTACCGTGTGTAACTTCACCAGGTTATATGTCACATGATAATCTTAATTACGTTGAAGGCCCCGTCTCACGCTTCAATGTGTCGGCGATCCGACCATCGATCCGACGTGACCTAGATCGCTTGAACGACGTTCAATGATCGCTAATGAAATGTCACACGTACAGATATCTTTAAAGGCGCAGCTACGGTTCCGTGACAAGTGAACGATACTTGCGTTCATTTGATCGCCTACGTCCTTCAGTTCTGAATAGGCAAAGTCATTAACAACATCATTATCAAGTTGTCACACACACTGATGCTGCAGATTGGACAGACGATCATCGTTTGGTTTAAGGTCTGGTTCAAAAACCTCCCATCAATGATCAGCCATCTTATCGTTGATCATTTCTAAACCCCTATCAATGGCTTGAAAGAGGGAGGACACACTGGAATTGGTTTAACAATTTTTTGGGATGTTAATTGACACAATATGGTTACAAAAAAGTTTTAAAAAGTTTTAAAACTATTTTGTTAAAAATATATGCACAAAATACACTTTAAAATTATTTCTGTCATGGAATCATAATTGTTAATAGAAGTTCCTCAAAATATAATTGAAATCCACAACCTAATTCTATTAACAATTATACTTCTGTGACAGAAAGAATTTTATAGTGTATTTTAATTTGAACCTTTGCACATATTTTAATGAAATTTTTTTTAATTCTTTTTAAAACTTTATATTGTAACCATATTGTGTCTTCAATAAACATCCCAAAAAGAGTTAAACCTATTCCAGTGTGTCCCCCTCTTTCAAACCATTGATAGGGGTATATGTTTAGTGCTGAGCCTTAATCTAATTAAGATTTATTTGCATCCCCAACAGCACTAAATTGACATGCTGTGGTTAATCGGAGGCACGGAAAGTCACTCTGTGGTTCTGTTAATGCTGTAAGAAAACAAGCACACTGGGCACAGCATTTTTGTAAACACCGTCTACTCTGCTTGTACTGCACAACGCAGAGGTTTAGACGTAGTGATAACACTCTGCGTCCAAATCACTGCAAATGCTGATTGTGTGAACATACCCTTAGGCTATATGACAACTAGAAAATAGTGGTGCAGATTTTGTACTTCCAAAAATCCACACCTGCAGAAAAAAATCGCAGCATAAAAATGGCTGTGACAATGGTGCATTTTTGCCGCTTCTTCTCATGCAGAATTTACTGCTTTTTTGGAGCAATTGTTCACTGGTGTGACTGTGAATAAAGCTAGGTTAGGCTGGGAAAAAAGGGGGTTTCAAGATGTCATAATGTGATGTGGGGCTCCACTGTATTTTTGGACACCAGCTCAGGTAGAGCAGGCAGGTACAGGTTTCCACCCACCCCCATCTGCCTAGTTTTACCTGGCTGGTAATCAAAAAGACAGTTTTATATTATTTCTTTATTAAATTTTTAAAACAAATGATGTTGGGCTTTGCCATATTTTTGGCATTATTTCATGAAATAATTTAAAAAAATTACATGGAAATTCGCCATATTTTTGCTTCCTGTCAGGAAGTACACCAGTCAGTACATCTACGCAACTGGGGGCTTGAATCCTCTGTGTAGGAAGGCTCAAGCTTCCTGGGCCTTCCCTGGATTGAATTGCAGCCCACATTTGCCCCAGAAAATTGAAAATTCATATAAGTTACATTTTCTGGTACTGTACCCAGACTCTTCCAGTTGTCGTGTAGCGGTGGCAGACTGGGTAATAAGGGGTTAATGTCAGTTTTGTATTGCCCTAAGTATTGCCTGACACAATGGAAAGTGATGGGAGCTCCCCTACATGCCTTCCAATGATTAAAGTAAGTAGCTTATGTAAAACATATAATAATAATAATATTGATTCATTTATATAACGCTATTAATTCCATAGCACTTTACATACATTAGTAATATTGTCCCTCTTGGGGCTCACAATCTAAATATCCTATCAGTATGTCTTTGAAATGTACCACATAATTTATTAATTGTACATGTGATTTTTGAATACTAATTTTATTAATCTTGTCTTTAAAGAATGTTCCGCTGAAACAGAAGAGGATCAACAGGGAATTTGTGGTGGAGAGAGGCAAGCCAGGGCATCAAACTCTTCCTTTTCACTTTTATTGATCCTCCACACAATTTCCACTTTTATCTTACCTAAAGAATGTTCTTTACTGACATTTTCTCCACAAATGGTACAGTAACACTCAGTTTTCCTGTCTTTGTTTGTTGGCTCTGGAACTGACTGAAAATGTACGTGACACCGTTTCATAGCTTCTCTAGTTTGCTTTGTCAAGTATTTTATGAACAACACATATGACGTCCAGTGGAGAAACCCTTCTGTGCAGTGTCAAAATCCTTTTATCCAATGATCATTGTTAAAACTTCGTTCCAAAACCGGTCCAGGTACATACATGAGCAGTGGGCACTTTGCAACATTAGAGATCCCAGCTTTCTAGTCACAGACAATACGTTTTGATTTTTAAGGTCTTTGTCTACACTTCATGTTTTGTTCCTAAGTGACTGCAGGAGGGTGTGCCCCACCCCACTCCCAGCGGATCTCTGGCAGACAACTGAACCAAGAAGAGATTACTACTTGGGTGAGCTGGCTATTACAAACTGTTTTTTATATGCAAGTATTTTATGTGGCTTTTCTGCATCATGTGAAGCATTACAAGTTCATGGCAAAGGTTCTTCAAGAATAGGCATCTTCTGTCCTTCTTCCTAGCATGGAAACCGGGGTGAGTTTCAGTATAAATAATGAAAGAGTTACGTGCTGATTAGGGATGAGCGAGTCTACACGCTAGGACTCGTTACTCGGCGATTCTTAAGGGACTCGCTGGACTCGGTAATCGGCGAGTCTTTTAGCGAATACTCGCTCAGTAACGAGTCCAATGCAAGTCAATGGCAATCTTAGTTTTGTCAGAGTTTACTTTATCTCACTCGCTAGACTCGCTAGACTCGCTCTATCACATCGCTATATAGCTTGAATCTCCCCAAACAGCAGCGAGTCTGAGCGAGTCTACGAGTCCGAATCCTAGCGAGTCTGCGATTCCGAGTTCTGTATTCTCTATTCGGGACTCGCGAATCCAGAATCTTTTATGTTACTAGTCAGCATTGCGTGTTAGGTCAGAAAACTTGTGAAGAAGGACAAGCATGTTAGCCAATCATAGTCAGTAATGCCATAGCAGCTTTGGTTGTGTCAGGACTATGATTGGCTGCTGTCCATCGTGATGCCTATGTCATCTATGACAAGGCAAGGCAGTATATAAGGCTTGCCCCCGCCATTTTGGGCACATTCCTGAGAAGAGCTGACCTAGTGCAGGGAGACTTGGAGCAGATCTAGGGACAGTTAGGCAGTGTAGGAGTCACATATAACCCAAAAGTTCTTTTCAGAACTAACAGGACGGAGTGTAGGAGTCAAGATTCCTCACACATAACCCAAAAGTTCTTTTCAGAACTACCAGGACGGAGGATTGCTGTACAGGACTGTAAGGAAGGGGAGATAGGAGCAGCCTTACAGTGAATCCAGCACCATCCTCAGAGCTTAGTTCACCCAGCTTTACGCAGAGCTGTAATCCTAAGCTTTTTCTTATTTTTGGCACTAGTCTACCAAATAATTTTGGTGCCATTTTTCCACAAAAAATTTCCTGTGCCAGTGCGTTGCTGTACGGTGTCCTGCCTGCAGCTCGCACGGTACTTGTAAACTTGCACGCAGCCAGCACCGCAGCCTAATAGTGCCTGGTTCTGCGTACTAAACAATTTTTTCCTGTGCCAGTGCGTTGCTGTATGGTGTCCTGCCTGCAGCTGGCACGGTACTTGTAAACTTGCACGCAGCCAGCACCGCAGCCTAACAGTGCCTGGTTCTGCGTACTAAACAATTTTTTCCTGTGCCAGTGCGTTGCTGTACGGTGTCCTGCCTGCAGCTCGCACGGTACTTGTAACATTTTACGCAGCCAGCACCGCAGCTTAACAGTGCCTGGTTCTGCGTACTAAACAATTTTTTCCTGTGCCAGTGCGTTGCTGTACGGTGTCCTGCCTGCAGCTCGCACGGTACTTGTAAACTTGCACGCAGCCAGCACCGCAGCCTAACAGTGCCTGGTTCTGCGTACTAAACAATTTTTTCCTGTGCCAGTGCGTTGCTGTACGGTGTCCTGCCTGCAGCTCGCACGGTACTTGTAACATTTTACGCAGCCAGCACCGCAGCCTAATAGTGCCTGGTTCTGCGTACTAAACAATTTTTTCCTGTGCCAGTGCGTTGCTGTACGGTGTCCTGCCTGCAGCTCGCACGGTACTTGTAACATTTTACGCAGCCAGCACCGCAGCTTAATAGTGCCTGGTTCTGCGTACTAAACAATTTTTTCCTGTGCCAGTGCGTTGCTGTACGGTGTCCTGCCTGCAGCTCGCACGGTACTTGTAAACTTGCACGCAGCCAGCACCGCAGCCTAACAGTGCCTGGTTCTGCGTACTAAACAATTTTTTCCTGTGCCAGTGCGTTGCTGTACGGTGTCCTGTCTGCAGCTCGCACGGTACTTGTAACATTTTACGCAGCCAGCACCGCAGCCTAATAGTGCCTGGTTCTGCGTACTAAACAATTTTTTCCTGTGCCAGTGCGTTGCTGTACGGTGTCCTGCCTGCAGCTCGCACGGTACTTGTAAACTTGCACGCAGCCAGCACCGCAGCCTAACAGTGCCTGGTTCTGCGTACTAAACAATTTTTTCCTGTGCCAGTGCGTTGCTGTACGGTGTCCTGCCTGCAGCTGGCACGGTACTTGTAAACTTGCACGCAGCCAGCACCGCAGCCTAACAGTGCCTGGTTCTGCGTACTAAACAATTTTTTCCTGTGCCAGTGCGTTGCTGTATGGTGTCCTGCCTGCAGCTCGCACGGTACTTGTAAACTTGCATGCAGCCAGCACCGCAGCCTAACAGTGCCTGGTTCTGCGTACTAAACAATTTTTTCCTGTGCCAGTGCGTTGCTGTACGGTGTCCTGCCTACAGCTGGCACGGTACTTGTAAACTTGCACGCAGCCAGCACCGCAGCCTAACAGTGCCTGGTTCTGCGTACTAAACAATTTTTTCCTGTGCCAGTGCGTTGCTGTACGGTGTCCTGCCTGCAGCTGGCACGGTACTTGTAAACTTGCACGCAGCCAGCACCGCAGCCTAACAGTGCCTGGTTCTGCGTACTAAACAATTTTTTCCTGTGCCAGTGCGTTGCTGTACGGTGTCCTGCCTGCAGCTCGCACGGTACTTGTAAACTTGCACGCAGCCAGCACCGCAGCCTAACAGTGCCTGGTTCTGCGTACTAAACAATTTTTTCCTGTGCCAGTGCGTTGCTGTACGGTGTCCTGCCTGCAGCTCGCACGGTACTTGTAACATTTTACGCAGCCAGCACCGCAGCCTAATAGTGCCTGGTTCTGTGTACTAAACAATTTTTTCCTGTGCCAGTGCGTTGCTGTACGGTGTCCTGCCTGCAGCTCGCACGGTACTTGTAAACTTGCACACAGCCAGCACCGCAGCCTAACAGTGCCTGGTTCTGCGTACTAAACAATTTTTTCCTGTGCCAGTGCATTGCTGTACGGTGTCCTGCCTGCAGCTCGCACGGTACTTGTAAACTTGCATGCAGCCAGCACCGCAGCCTAACAGTGCCTGGTTCTGCGTACTAAACAATTTTTTCCTGTGCCAGTGCGTCGCTGTACGGTGTCCTTCCTGCAGCTCGCACGGTACCTTCCATCTCGCTTAAAATATCTTAGCCTCTAGTGTGTACCTTTCACGAAATAGTACCTGCTACTTGTTTTACAAGCCCCCAGAAAGCCACCAGAAATTATAAAATGTCACACAAAAAAACCAAATCCCAAAAAAAGTCTTGCTAAGGGACAGGGACGAGGTACAGGCATTGGTAGTCGTGGCCAACTATCCACCAGTTCGGGCAGACAGACGAGGATTGATCGATCGTTCCTCCTGTCTAACTTTCCCCGTCAGGAAAGTAAACGAGTATTGAGGCCGGAAGACGAACAGCATCTAACGTCTTGGCTGGCAGACAAGACCTCAACAACAGGTTCTTGCAGCACTCAAGGTTCCTTGAGCACTGTCTCTACTGTTGGTACATACCATGCTGGGTCATCTAATCCACAACCTCTTCACAGTTCCTCAGACCAACAGCAGCCCCATGAAAATGTTGACACAGCCATGGGTCACTCTGATGACTTATTTGGTACATATAATCCTTTACATGAATCCGGTTTGCCAGACTCCGTAGTAGATGAGATACTTGATGAAGAATTGTCCAATCATGGACAAGTTTTAGAGACACCCCGGCCACATGAACGTGTCTTTCAGCAAAGTCTTAGACCCTCTCAGGAGTTGGAGGATGATGATGATGAGACAGTGACACACTTGTCATCTGGGGAGCAAAATCTATCTTGTTATCGGGAAGATTTAGAAGAGGAAGGGGTTGATGATGAGACAACTGATCCCACGTGGAATGTTGCGATGCAGAGCCAGCAGAGCAGCACGGAGGAAGAAAGTGTGTATGTCCCACCAACAAAGGCACCAAGGCCTACTCCTCCCACCAGAACTGAAAGAGTCACCACTGTTGCCCAAAATGTGTCCACTGTGGCTCAAAATTTGTCAACTGTTGGACAAAATGTCTCAAATGTGGGCCTCAGTAATCCCTCAGGGAGTACAGTCAAGCCTAGAGGTCGGTCAGCCACTGTGTGGAAATTTTTTAAAGATGGGCCTTCTCAAGAAAATGTGGTCATCTGTACCATCTGCCATGCAAGGCTAAGCAGAGGCCACGGGAAAGGAAACCAGAGCACCAGCAGTATGCGGAAGCACATGGCTGGTCAGCACCCTATTCAGTGGTCAAAAGTGCAGCCTTCCACAACAGTGTCATCTGACCCAAAGACTGCGACGGTAACTCAGATACGTCCGTCACAATCAAGTGTTGCTGAAGCTGGTCCAGCTCATATGTACTCATCACAAGCAGCGGTGGCAGAGAGACTGAACACGAGTGCAGACAGTTCTCGGTCAGCAACATCCTTACAGTTATCAGTGACACAGCTGTACGAAAGGAAGCAGAAATACCACTCTTCCCACCCATTAGCCAAAAAAATAAATGCACAGATAGCTAAGTTGTTAGCAGTCGATATGTTGCCGTTTAGGCTTGTGGGTACAGACTCTTTCCGTGAGCTTTTGGCTGTGGCAGTACCACGCTACTCGGTTCCAAGCCGCCACTACTTTTCACGTTGTGCCGTCCCCGCGTTACATGAGCATGTCATTAACAACCTCAAGCGTGCCCTCACCAACGCTGTAACCGGGAAAGTACACCTTACTACGGACACGTGGACAAGCAGTTCAGGACAGGGCCGGTACATCTCGCTCACCGCGCATTGGATCAACGTTGTGGAGAGTGTGCCAAACGATGTTAGTGTTACATCAAACATCCTACCCACGCCACGGATAGCTGGCACAACCTCATTCAGGGTCTCTGCATCATCCTATATGTCCACTACCCCATCTTCCGCTTCCTCGACCAATCCTCAATTGCCCTCAACATCACGGCCAAGTTGGGAGGTTTGCTGCAGTGCTTCAGCAAGACGCCAACAGGCTCTGCTGAAGCTGATCTGTTTAGGTCACACACCGCACACTGCAGTAGAGCTGTTGAAAGGTCTGAAGCAACAGACAGATGAGTGGCTATCCCCACTCCAACTCCAGACCGGTCTCGTGGTGAGCGACAATGGTCGTAACCTAGTGGCTGCACTAAAGCTCGGAAACCTTGTGCACGTGCCTTGCATGGCTCACGTGCTGAATCTAGTAGTGCAGAAATTCCTGCGTACATACCCAGAGCTATGTGACCTACTGGAGAAGGTGCGTCGAGTTTGTGCACATTTTCGTCATTCGTCAACAGCGGTTGGAAAACTTTCATTGCTTCAAAAGCAATTGAATTTGCCCAACCACAGACTCATTTGTGACATGCCGACAACGATGGATCTCTACATTCCATATGTTATCGAGGATCAATGAGCAGCAGAGGGCAATATCCGAGTATCAGTTGCAACATGCCCGTCAGATCGGCAGTCAGCCACGACATATTAGTACAATGGAGTGGGTGTGGATCGCTGACACATCTGAGGTTCTTGATAATTTTGACTACTGCACAAAACTGGTGAGCGGTGATCAGTACATCATCAGTGTCACTATACCCATGCTGTGTCTGCTGAAAGAATCCCTCATTAATCAGAAAAATGAAGCATTGAGAGCCCAGCAGATGGCTATGGAGCCAGATTTAAACAGCGCAGTACCTAGCCAGCAAAGCCAGTATGACCAGGCAACAATGGCTCCTGAGGAGGAACAGGAGCAAGACGATGAAGAGGATTTATTTTTTGTTGGTGCCGATGTCAACCCAGATGGTACTCACAACCCCAGCTTTGTGTCTGTCCACCATGGGTGGCCTGGAGAGGAGGAGGCGGAGACAGACTTTGCGGATACAATGGGTATTGAACATCGTTCTGAGGACACTGAAGACATGACTCTATGCAGCTTAGGACACATGGCTGACTTCATGTTGACTTGTCTGCTAGAAGACCCACGAGTGATTAACATATTGCACAACGACCTCTACTGGTTGGCCACCTTTCTGGACCCACGTTATAAAGATAAATTCACCTCGCTGCTGTTTCAGTCACCACGTGGCTTGACAATTGACTATTTCAAGAGGGTTCTTGTGGATAATATGCTTCGAATATCACCGTCAGACAACACTCTGCCCATAGTTAGCAACTCTGTGCAACAGCAGCCTTTGGTCGGGGCACAATCATCCACGCTGTCCAGAAGAGATGCTGGAAAGATGTCCGCAAAGTGGGCTATGTTCAATAAGCCATCGAACCTGCAGCGCCATGTTGCTCCAGTAACCATCTCTCGGAGACAGAAACTTACCAACATGGTACAAGAATACTTAAGTGACAGTACCTGCTTCCTGACTGATGCCGCAGTCCCGTTTAATTACTGGGTGTCCAAGCTCCACACTTGGACAGAGCTCTCGTTGTATGCCTTGGAGGTGCTGGCATGCCCTGCAGCTAGTGTGACATCAGAGCGGGTTTTCAGTGCCGCTGGGGGTATCATAACTGATACCAGGACACGTCTTACTCCAGAGAATGCAGACAGGCTTACTCTAATTAAGTTTAATAGGAACTGGATTTCACAAGACTTCTTGAGCCCTGAAGACGACAGTACTCAGAGCTGAAGTGCCACGTTCAACATCAATATGATATAATTAATCATTGTATTATATTGTGTCTTTTTGGTACAAGCAGTATGTACAAGACCATTAACGATTTGCGTAACCATGTTCCTGCAACCTGGTAATGAGGCTGCTTCATCTTAAACCAACACTACACCTTAACTTCGGTTTCATTAACCATCACAACACCTTTTCACAAGGAATCAACCTTTATTTTCTGTTACCAAACATTTAAAAGCCCCTTGGGCTAATTTTTTGAGCCACCCTGGCTAACAAGCGGATCATGGCCCTTAGGCCTGCATTTATACCCAAAATGCAAAACAGCCCCTTGGGCTAATTTTTGGAGACACCCAGCCTAAGAGGCTTATCATGGCCCTTAGGCCTGCACTTATACCCAAATTGCCAAACAGCCCCTTGGGCTAATTTTTGGAGCCACCATGGCTAACAAGCTGATCATGGCCCTTAGGCCTGCATTTATACCCAAAATGCAAAACAGCCCCTTGGGCTAATTTTTGGAAACACCCAGCCTAAGAGGCTTATCATGGCCCTTAGGCCTGCACTTATACCCAAATTGCCAAACAGCCCCTTGGGCAAATTTTTAGAGCCACCATGGCTAACAAGCTGATCATGGCCCTTAGGCCTGCATTTATACCCAAAATGCAAAAACAGACCCTTGGGCTAATTTTTGGAAACACCCAGCCTAAGAGGCTTATCATGGCCCTTAGGCCTGCATTTACACTAAATTGCCAAACAGCCCCTTGGGCTAATTTTTGGAGCCACCCAGGCTAACAAGCTTATCATGGCCCTTAGGCCTGCATTTACACTCAAAATGCCAAACACAGCCCCTTGGGCTAATTTTTGGAGCCACCAGGCTAACAAGCTTATCATGGCCCTTAGGCCTGCATTTATACCCAAAATGCAAAACAGCCCTTGGGCTAATTTTTGTAAACACCCAGCCTAAGAGGCTTATCATGGCCCTTAGGCCTGCACTTATACCCAAATTGCCAACAGCCCCTTGGGCAAATCTTTTGAGCCACCCAGGCTAACAAGCTTATCATGGCCCTTAGGCCTGCATTTACCCAAAATGCAAAACAGCCCCTTGGGCTAATTTTTGTAAACACCCAGCCTAAGAGGCTTATCATGGCCCTTAGGCTGCACTTATACCCAAATTGCCAAAACAGCCCCTTGGGCAAATTTTTGAGCCACCATGCTAACAAGCTATCATGGCCCTTAGGCCTGCATTTATACCCAAAATGCCAAACAGCCCCTTGGGCTAATTTTTGAGCCACCCAGGCTAACAAGCTTATCATGGCCCTTAGGCCTGCATTTATACCCAAAATGCAAAACAGCCCCTTGGGCTAATTTTTGTAAACACCCAGCCTAAGAGGCTTATCATGGCCCTTAGGCCTGCACTTATACCCAAATTGCCAAACAGCCCCTTGGGCAAATCTTTAGAGCCACCATGGCTAACAAGCTGATCATGGCCCTTAGGCCTGCATTTATACCCAAAATGGCAAACAGCCCCTTGGGCTAATTTTTCCAGGCACCAAGCCTATGCCTCCATCGTGGGCATTGCATGTACTATGCTCCTAGTACAAGCAATTCTATTGTATGGGCCAAGCACCCTGCTTTCTGAAAAAAATGTATATGAAGCCCCTTGAGCTAATTTTTTTAGGCAACAAGCCTATGCTTGCATCGTGGGCATTGCTTGGACTATCATCCTGCTGGAGCCTGGAGAAAGGTCCCACTGTACGCTCTGTAGAAAACGCGTAGACGCGATGTGTAGCAGGTAGATGTCCCAGCCTCTCACATGTGTGTTCCTAGTCTTGTTGCCATAGCGAGGCATTAAGTAACCCCCCAAACACAGGCACTGTTTATTTGTCAGCAACATTTGTATGTGGAGTCATGATTTTACACTTAGTAACCAAGGTGACTTCATGCTCCATGCGGTCCGTAAAGTACTTGCTAATGATGCTCTCTCTCCCCTGTCCTCCACGCCAAATGTCTCGGGGTAATCCTTGACTCATCCCTCTCCTTCAAGCCCCACCTCTAGTTCCTAACCAAGTCCCTGTCACTCCAACTCAAAAATATTTCAAGAATTTGCTCGTTACTCAACCCTGACACAGCTAAAACACTCATTAATGCCCTCATCATCTCCCCCTTGACTACTGGAACCTCCTTCGCACAGGCCTCCCTGCAAACTCTCTTGCACCTCTCCAATCTATACTAAACTCTGCTGCCCGACTAATCCATCTGTCCTCACGCTACTCACCTGTCTACACCCTCTGCCAAGCCCTTCACTGGGTCCCCGCCCCACAGAGAGCTCACTTTAAAACACTGATCATGACATTCAAAGCCTTACACAACCTATCCCCACCATACATCTCCGACATGATCTCCCGATACCATCCCTCACGCTACCTGCGTTCATCCCAAGAACTTCTCCGACACTCCCCCCTCATCTCCTCTTCCCACAACCGCATACAGGATTTTCTCCGGGCATCAACCATGCTCTGTAACTCGCTGCCCCACCTCATCACTCACTCGCCTACCCTGGGAACCTTCAAGAAACACCTAAAGACTCACCTCTTCCGACAGGCCTACAACCTGCCATGACACCCCGCTACACGCCCACGACCGACACCTTCCCCACCCTATTGTATCCCCACCCCCTCGTTGAATGTGAGCCCACGCGTACAGGGTCCTCTCCTGTTGTACCTCTATGACCTTATTGTCTATGTTTATTGTACTTCTCCTTGTGTACCTTATCCTCATGTAAAGCGCCATGGAACCTATCGGTGCTATATAAATAAATAATAATTATAATGATGATGACTTTAAGCCCACCCACAAAACAACCTACACATCCATTCCCTGAAAAAAGACAGATACAAAGCAGTTTTTGTTAACTGGGTATTATTCCGCCATAATGGTAAAGATGTCAGAATTTTTTTTTTTTTTTTTTTTGGTACAACTTTGTAAACAGTAGGAAAATATAAGAAATAATAACATAAAGAAATTGTGCAATGCACATGAACAAAAAATAAAAAACAAAAAAATAACGGGTCTACAGCTGCTGGTAGGTTGCCGCATCCTCCGGCCTTGCCAGTAAAGTGACACCATCACCCTGGTCCTGCAAGAGGTCAAGGGCCCCATGAATGGCCTCCGGCAACCCTTGAGGGTGGATCATCTGGGCAGGTGTGGGGAAAAATGGTAGGTCCCTGTTAGGTGGACAGTGTGGAAAGGGAGGTACAGGCCTCTGGGGTGGCACATGGCTGTCCCGGGGTGTGGGCCTGTCTTGGAGGTTGGAGTGTCTGAGTTGCCACCCCTCCAAATAATTGAAAACCTCACCTGGGTGGTTTGGTGGGCGACTGGCGTCAAGCACAATCTGTAATGCTGACCTTGCCCGCAGTAGCCTGTGAAATGGAATTTCATCCAGGAATGGTATCAGACTGTGGGCAAAGTCAGCATTACTTTGTGCACGCCGTGATTAGGTGACCCCGGGATCAGACCATGGCTGCTGTGAGGTGGGCATCCAGGTTCCTCCTCTTGCGGCCGGACATGCCCCAAAGCTGGGGTTGGTGCTGGTGGCGGCGGTGGTGGTGTTGGTGCTGGTGGCGGCGGTGGTGGTCTTGCTGGTGCTGGTGGCGGCGGTGGTGGTGGTGCTGGTGCTGGTGGCGGCGGTGGTGGTGGTGTTGGTGCTGGTGGCGGCGGCGGTGGTGGTGGTGGTATTCCACCAGCTTGGCCTTGCTCCTCCACTAAAGGGGCTTCAGGGGCCTCCCTCGCCTGTTCAGGCAGCTGTGGTGGTGGACGGTTACCACGTCGCCTGCGGTAGTGAACCTCTCTGTGGGTAAAGCCAAAAAAGTTTGGTGAATGCATTGCATTTGGAAACAAAAACATAGGTCAAACATTAAGTTGCACACTTTTTTGACTCTGTGTATCAGTGTATTCAGAATCAGAAATTTTTTATTATTATTAAAGAATAACTAACTGTACATAACATAAATGAATACATCACTTTGTTTGCTAATTCCCTAATAATACATAATTTTTCCCACCTTATTAACCCCCACCCCCCCATCCCATCTAACCTAGACGATCAATAACACCAATGGTTCACATGAAAAAAAGTCCCCCTGACTTCACTGTTAACTTGACATACTTAATTTACCAAACTTTTAGGTTATATAATCTATGTAAACCAGTGAAGGGGTTCAAACGTATACAATATATATATATAATATAATATTTAATATAATACAATATATATAATAATGACTATTCAGCCACTATCTCCATCCACTTCTTTCTCAACCCTCGTCCATGGCTCCCATATCTGTGTATTCTGTGTTTTCATTGTTGACCTTAAGATTTAATTGCAGACAATAAATTAGGACATTTTGGCTCATGGCTCAACCAATATTCTATGTGTGGGTAGTGTTGGTACTCGATTTTTTGACATTCCATTTGAAATGTAAGCATTTTTCTGCCCATTTACACTGTGCCCTGCCTTAGGCAGGACAGCTATTTAGGCACTTGAAGACACATTAGTGGCCACAAGTATAGCATTTACTTTTTGTTGTAACTTTATGTGGACAAAGCTATAGCCTGACACTTTGAGGCAAACTCATTCTTCAGGGTTGTTTGCCATCAGATGGACACAAAAAGACGCAGTGTGGGCGACCTTGGTTTCAAAGCACATAACCCAGATCTATAGGGCAGGTGAGTAAGACAGGAAATGTAGTCATGCAGCATAGGTGACACATGAGCATTCGGCGTTAGTGCCCTACACTCCTTGTTGCTGCCATGTATGCTAATCAGGAATGTCTCGGTAAATAAAACCCACAAAACATATGGCTTGGATTTTGAAATGACTGTAATGGACATAGAGTATGGGGTTGTTTTTGATCAGCAGGTCACACATCGTTGTTGCCAAACAAGGTGGTATTCCCAGATGAACAGTTTTACTATTATTCCAACGGGGCCGAACACAAAGCCGGGAACAGCAAGGGCAAACTTCTTGTTCCCTAAAGTACCTTGGACATAAAAGCCTGTTGCACTGAAAATATGGCCCCTTTAAGTTTGATTTTATACAGCATTAATACGCTATGTTTTTCGGAGGATTCTTAATGTGGCCATCAGTTAAAAACAAAACAATTAAATTCACATGTGGGCCCTAATATCTACACCATCACCTTGCAGGCCCAAATATACCCATGGGAAAACTGAACCACACATATTTGTAGTGATACAGAGTATGTCCTCTAATGTGTATGACTGTGTCAACAATTTGTGATGGTGTACAAACATTTTAGTGCAAAAGGGGTATATCCTTACAACGTTATTTACCCTAAAAACACCCACAATTACACGTGTAGGGATGTATGTGGCCCTTATGCAAGTGGAGGGAGGCCATTAGGAACTGTGAGGCACCGCCGGCATGATCCGCATGGCCGGGGTACATCACATGTAGGATCAGAGGATGATCCTGTGCACACTGGCGGTTTTCCTGTGATGATAATACTGTGTGAACCAACCTGAACACAATGCGGTTTCATGAGCCTAATGAGCGGCAGTGAGAGTGGGATGAGATCGAGGAGTCCATGAGGAATAGGATGTAACGAGTGAGTGCTGACAACCCGGAACACAGGGAGTTAACCTGAGCTGTGTGACAGGCTGATTAACAGCAGCTGAGGGGGTGTGTCCATGTGGGAGTGGCTGGCACGATAAGAGCCGGCCACCTGAGTGATTGAGAGATTGATTCTGGAAGCTGAGATTGATTCAGATGGAAGCTGAGACCAGCCAAGTGCAGAGCAGTTTAGAGGCTCTGAGTACATGATGGGGGCATGCTAGCTCCATGCCGGTGCCGAGGTCCGGGGTCGTGTCCGCACCTGGAGGGGGAAGCCGTGGCTGAACCAGGTGGATACTGGTCCGGGCGTGGGGTGAAACACGCCCGGGAAAGGAGCCTGTGGGGATGCCTGGTGGAACCTGTGACACAGGTAGCGAGACCCGGATCCGTGCCCGGTAAGAAAGCAGTTCCCGAGCGATAGTGTGAACTGTGCACCTTGTGTGCGTAAATCATGTTAGGCGAGTATAGACCGCCCTTGGGACCGACTCAGTGGAGTCAGTTAAAGGTCCTGATGATCCGGAATGTATGTAGCCCTTGGAGGCAATTGTATGTAGTGTGCCAGGCGGGCATAGACCGCCTTTAGGTCCGAGTCAGAGTGCTCAGTTAAAGGACCTGATGAAACAATGTGTTTAACTATGTGTATGAGGGCTTAGGTAATGGCCCTGAATGAGAGATGATGACCTATGTAAGACCCATGTATAATCATGTGGAGAGACAGTGACCCAGCTGGTATGGATGATGTTGGAGGCGTTCCGTCCTTGGGACGAGAGGGAGGCTTGCCCTGCTGCATGCAGAGGGTACCTGATCCCTCAACCACGACCTCAAATGGTGTGGGTGTGCCTGTGGTGCCAGAGACAGGGGTAATAGGGCTCCTAGTAGGTATCGGATGTGGTTCCCGTGTACTATGGTTTGCCAATCCCTGTAATGGGCCATGGAGGGGCCACAGTCCATGGATGTGGGCTGTGAGCAGGTGTGTGATCCATGGACGTTTGAATGATGGATCACATACGGTGTGTAAGGTCTCGGTCAGGCAAGATTCCTGACTACGGGTGAATGTATATCATCATGCTGGGGTGACTAAAGCCAGGCGGCAGGTACCGCCATTGGGACCCACAGGGCCCGTTGAGGCGTATGTAACGAAGGTCAGAAGCAGGGGTTAGAAGGGCTCCCGTATTGGGTAACGCGTGGTTTGGCGGAGGCCGCAGCCCACGGGTTGATAGGGTTTGCCAATCCCTGTTATGAACCCGGAAGGGTCATCATCGTACTGTAACTTATGTATAGTGTAAGTAGGCCGGAGGCCGTAGCCACCATGGGAGCTGTTAGTAGAGCTCCAATGGGGACAGAGATGGTTACAGGTCCCGGGTTACTATAAAACGTTATGTGCAATATAAGTGTTATGTGATGTTAAATGTAAATGTATGGTGTATTTATGTAAAGTGTTGTTAATCAATGTGATATGTGTCAAACATGCTACCCGGGTTATGTGATTAATATGTGAAAATAAACGGGTAGACATTGCTTAACCTTATAAACACGTGTTCTTGTCGTTTTGCAAGCGGGTTCCCCGGTTGCTACCTCACAGAACACATACAAATGATGCTTACGACAGGCAAACCAGACAAGGCCACACACCTTAGAGACCATTGCAGGGAAGAACATGGCTTTGTTCCACAAACATGCCAACAATAATAGCTAATTGTGAGGTCACGGAACATTGTGTCTGCCCACCCTGCTTATTTGTCCCAACGTCAGAATGTGACTATAAATGTGTATGTCCTGGATCATTGCCAAAGGTAATAGAAATCTGTTGCACCATGGCAGAAACAAACCCAGTGTGGGTATGTAAACCAGCACACTCATTATAGAGCTTCATACGTACACTGTGTGCCCTCGTGGACAGGGTCCTCTCCTCTTGTACCTGTACAACCTGATTGTCTTCCTTTACTGTTTTTTGTAGTTAACCATTATCCTCATGTAAAGTGCCATGGAACCTAATGGCGCTATATAAATAAATAATAATAATAGTAGACAACAGTGCTGCAGACACATACCTTGGCATACGGGCCACCGGTCCAAGGAAGGACAGCCGGTCGTAATGTTTGTAGATCAGCTCTGGAGCTGCTCCCGGGTCCCCCTCTGCGATCTGTCGATGTTGTTTGCGATGTTGATCGCGGCAGCTCCTCCAACGTTTTTGAAGATGGTCAACTGTGAAATGATTTCAAACCGGGTTTAGACATGTGTAATATTTGAAACACCAAAAGTATGGGTACAAATCAACAATAACATTTTATTCATGTTGTGTGTGTAATGTGTATACAAGTCACAGTGACACGACAGTGTGGAACATCATCAACAGCATTACGGACATTGAGCTCACGTGGACACTATCACAAATGAGGCAGGACACATGTCCACGCATCGAGAAGGTAATAGTGCGGGCACCAGACTCTGCTCATTAGTGGTATTAATATACACCCAACCCCCTGGCCGTAAGAGCCAGGAGCACCAGCCCTTAAACTAAGTGTAGTGTTGTGACCCCATCCAAATATAGGCAACTATGCGACGGCGCATGATAACACATTGAGGGTCCTGTATACCCTGCTATGGGGGCCTGTATACCCACGAGGGCCCTGTATACCCACTGCTGGGGGCCCTGTATACTCACTGCTGGGGGCCCTCTATACCCACTGCTGGGGGGGGCTGTAGACCCACTGAGGGCCCTGTATACAGGGACTGACTGGCACCCTACAGTTTGGGTGCCAGCCCTCCCTCACCGGTCCGACACAGGTGAGGACAGGGGTGGGGGGGGTGATGACTGGCGGCCGCCTCACAGTCACCGCAGCTCCCGCAGTCTCCTAGGGCTCGCTCCCAGCCGCAGCCTCGCGCTCCTCACAGCCGCTCACTCCCGGCCGCAGCCGCGCGCTGATGACGTCATCGCGCGGCCAGGAGCTTGCGGTTCCGGCTGCTGCTTCGGGGTCATGCGGTGCTTCATGCTCCTGCAGCCGCATGACCCGTGCCCCTGCCTGTATACCATAATATGGGGGCATGTATACTCTGCAGGGAGAGCTGTATACTCTGCTGGGGGGGCTGTCTACCAGTGATAGCCGCTGTATACGAGGATGGCGGTCAATATGTTTTCACAGTTTTTGGGGGCAAAAATAGGGGGGTCGGCTTATACACAGGTCGGCTTATACACGAGTATATATACAGTAAATCCAATATATTACGGGTGAACTCATTTAACTTACTCATATTGCTCTGTTCATCATGGCCACTCAGATGGAACGCAGGGAACATCACTTGGGCGATCTCTCTCCAGGCAGTAGTCCTCATGATGTTATCCCCATAGTCAGGGTCTGTTGGGAGCCATAGCAGTGGCCGAGCCTCCACCAGAGGAATCAATCGCAGCGTGTTCACAGTGACACGGCCGGCCATGATTGCTCTGGGGAATGGATTGCTCTGTGTGTGCGTCTCACAGAGCGAGTCGTTTCCTGTTTGCTTTTACAGCATGGTGTGTGCCCGAGAATCGCTTCCCCCTCCCATCATCGGCTCCAAATAAGAGAAAAACCTGCGAGTTTGGACTCGCACACTTTCAGAGACACATCAGCGATTTGGAAATAGCATTATTCGTTATTACTCGGTTCCCTATTCATTAACATTGGACTCGCTAGACTCGCAACGAGTAGCGAGTCCTGGGCTCGGACTCGTGCGGGTCTAGCGATTCCGAGTAATTTAGGACTCGCTCATCCCTAGTGCTGATATATCAAGCATATTTGAAAAAATTACTACATGCCAAAATTTTATTTGCCTATTGCATTAATATTCCCCAACCATTTTATCCATCTTATCACACCTCCTTTAATTTTATTATAGTGCAGGATGATTTCTGGTTTCTTTTTCCTGTCACTGCTGTCAATACTGGAATCATGATGCATGGTATTGAGTAATACAATGGATTTTTCCGGCTTAGATTGGTATGACACCATTGTTCCTTTGTTGCTGAAACCAAAGTCACTATCATAAAGTACTTTCTGTGGAAAGTGCTTCATCACCGGAGGAACTTCCTGTCGATTTGGCTTCCTACCGTAGTACCAACAACTGTAAGATCTTTTAGAAGTAAAAAATTGTCCAGTTCAACATTAGTAAAGTAATTGTTCATTGTAATGTTTCTACAAGAATTGTAAATTGGTACAGCAAGATTTTTAAAAATGTCGGAACCAATGTTTTCCTGCACTGGAGCGCTAACTTCTTTGCCACAGTAAATAAGCCCATTCATGTCATAATAATTTGCAGAATCAACATTCAGAATATTTTTATTCCATACTTGGCTGATTTACTAGGCATGCAGTTGTGGCCAAAAGTATTGACACTCCTGCAATTCTGTCAGATAATACTCAATTTCTTCCTAAAAATGATTGCAATCACAAATTCTTTGGTATTATTATCTTCATTTAATTTGTCTTCAATGAAAAAACACAAAAAGAATTGTCCTAAAGCCAAATTGGATATGATTCCACATAAAACATAAAAAAGCGGGTGGACCAAAGTATTGGCACTGTTAGAAAAATCATGTGATGCTTCTCTAATTTGTGTAATTAACAGCACCTGTAACTTACCTGTGGCATCTAACAGGTGTTGATAATAACTAAATCACACTTGCAGCCAGTTGACATGGATTAAAGTTCACTCAACCTCTGTCCTGTGTCCTTGTGTGTACCACATTGAACATGAAAAAAAGAAAGAAGACCAAAGAACTGTCTGAGGACTTAAGAAACCAAATTGTGAGGAAGCATGAGCAATCTCAAGGCTACAAGTCCATCTCCAAAAACCTGAATGTTCCTGTGTCTACCATGCGCAGTATCATCAAGAAGTTTAAAGCCCATGGCACTGTGGCTGACCTCCCTAGATGTGGATAGAAAAGAAAAATTGACAAGAGATTTCAACACAAGATTGTGCGTATAATGGATGAAGAGCCTCGACTAACATCCAAACAAGTTCAAGCTGCCTTCAGTCCGAGGGTACAAAAGCGTCAACACTTGCTATCCATTGGCGTCTGAATGAAAAGGGACTGTATGGTAGGATACCCAGGAAGACCCCACTTCTTACCCCGAGACATAAAAAAGTAAGGCTGGAGTTTGCCAAAACTTATCTGAGAAAGCCTAAAACGTTTTGGAAGAATGTTCTCTGGTCAGATGAGACAAAAGTAGAGCTTTTTGGGCAAAGGCATCAATATAGACTTTACAGAAGAAAAAAAGAGGCATTCAAAGAAAAGAACACGGTCCCTACAGTCAAACATGGCGGAGGTTCCCTGATGTTTTGGGGTTGCTTTGCTGCCTCTGGCACTAGACTGCTTGACCGTGTGCATGGCATTATGAAGTCTGAAGACTACCAACAAATTTTGCAGCATAATGTAGTGCCCAGTGTGAGAAAGCTGGGTCTCCCTCAGAAGTCATGGGTCTTCCAGCAGGACAATGACCCAAAACACTCTTCAAAAAGCAATAGAAAATGGTTTGAGAGAAAGCACTGGAGACTTCTAAGGTGGCCAGCAATGAGTCCAGACCTTAATCCCATAGAACACCTGTGGAGAGATCTAAAAATGGCAGTTTGGAGAAGGCACCCTTCAAATATCAGGGACCTGGAGCAGTTTGCCAAAGAAGAATGGTCTAATATTGCAGCAGAGCATTGTAAGAAACTCATTGATCGTTACCGGAAGCGGTTGATTGCAGTTATTTTGGTTATAGGTTGTGCAACCTAGTATTAGGCTGAGGGGGCCAATACTTTTGTCTGGCCCAGTTTTGGAGTTTTGTGTGAAATGATCAATGTTTTCCTTTGTGTTTCATTGTCTTTTGTGTTTTTTCATTGAAGACAAATTAAATGAAGATAATAATACCAAAGAATTTGTGATTGCAATCATTTTCAGGAAGAAACTGAGTAGTATTTGACAGAATTGCACGGTGTCAATACTTTTGGCCACAACTGTATATTGTATGAACTTGCAATATCCTCTGAAGGCTTCAAGTTGCTCATCCACTGCTACATTAGCAGGGCTGCTGTCAGGGAATGAATGTTCTGACTCCTATAATGGGCCCTGTGGTGATGGACAGGAGAGGGGGCCCTCAGAAGAGATAAGGGGGTGGGGCCCAATCTCCTGAGGGCCCGGCCCCCTTACTTCTTCTATGAGCTCCCTTTTCTGCCAATCACATCTGGGCCCCATGCCCTCACCTCTTGAATATGCCAAAGCAGAGAGGGGGCTAACCTGGCCAAGAAATCTTCAGAGACATCAGGCTCGGACAGGTTTGAACTGTGTATGCACCTAAAGACTGACATGTGCAGTACAAAATAGGAGTCACTGCACATCGTGGGCACCAGCGGGATTTGAAGAACAGAGCTGCTGATGGTGGTGAGTATGATATTTATCTGTGAGTCTCTCAGTGTGTCTGTTTGAGTATTTGTCTCTACACAGCAGTATAGTGCTGTGTATACAAAATATACAGCCAGCAGTCTCTCATGTGCATACAGTCCGCAGTCTCTAATGTGCATATGGCCCGCAGTCTCTAATGTGCTTACAGCCAGCAGTCTCTAATATGTATATGGCCAGCAGTCTCTAATGTGCATATGGCCAGCAATCTCTAATGTGTATACAGCTAGCAGCAGTCTCTATTGTGTATTCTCCATTGTGTATACAGCTATTGTGTGTTCAGCCCAAAGCAGTCTCAATTGTATATATGTTTAGGTGGAGGCAGAGACTGGATGAAGGCAGAGCTGAGGTGGAGGCTGGGTGGAGTCTCAGGGGGAGGCAAAATTTTGCCAGTGAGGGGCCCTTAAATTCCTAGTGGCAGCCCTGTACATTAGCACTAGGATTGTTGAGTTTGGAACAAAGCTTGATAAAAATATTCCAGATGTAAAAAATAGGTGCTAATTGATGCATTTCCAGCCTTTGATGACAAGTTTGCTTATTATCAAAACGAAGGCTTCTCTGAATTTGGTGATATATATCCACTGACATTGTTGCTTTGTAGCATGGACCAGTAAGTTGGTGCAGAAATAAATCTCTGATGGAACATCATAAGCTTTCTTACATCCTGGCAGAAGTGTTAGTCCAATATAAGTATGCATTTCCTCTTTTGAGATATTTTTCCAAATTTTTTTCCTGAAGCATTACATCTTTCTTCTAGGTTTGTACATAGAAGTACCTCATCTGCAATATCTACAGAAAAAAAAGTACTGAAAACATCTTTAGGGGACAAGTATTGGGGACTAACCCCAGCTCCTTGAGCTCTCACAGTAATATGTATTGGGGTACGTCCAAGTAATGAAGGAGTACTGTCCCAAAATTCATTAATTTTAGATATTCTATTTATACATTCCTCTGGATCCACCTTTTCATTTCTAGAAGAATCACTGGACAAGGAAGCAGAGTAATTAGCTGGTTGCAGGTACTCTTCATCAGACAAAGAAAGTTGACTTTCATCATCACTTCTTTCAAACGTGATTGTTTTAATTTCTTGGTCAGTCAAGCTCATGGAAAAACACTTGTTTACTTACAGTGTGTTGTGAAAGTATTTGGCCCCCTTGAACTTTTCAACTTTTTTGCAATATTATTCATCCCCTTTACTTTCATTGCAGCAAACTCACTCCAGAAGTTCAGTGAGGATCTCTGAATGATCCAATGTTGTCTTAAATGACTGGTAATGATAAATAGAATCCAGCTGTGTGTAATCAAGTCTCCCTATAAATCCACCTGCTCTGTGATAGTCTCAGGGTTCTGTTTCAAGTGTAGAGAGGATCATGAAGACCAAGGAACACACCAGGCAGATCCAAGATACTATTGTGGTGAAGTTTAAAGCCGGATTTGGATACAAAAATATTTCCGAAGTTTTAAACATCTCAAGGAGGGAGCACTGTGCAAGCGATCATATTGAAATGAAATGCAAATCTACCAAGATCCGGCCGTCCCTCTAAACTTTAATCTCGGAAAAGGAGAAGACTGATCAGAGATGCAACCAAAAGGCCCATGATCACTCTGGAAGAACTGCAGAGATCTACAGATGAGGTGGGAGAGTCTGTCCATAGGACAACAATCAGTCATACACTGCACAAATCTGTCCTTTATGGAAGAGTTTGTTTTTTATTTATTAAAAAAGTTTAAAATATCCAATAAATTTAGTTCCACTTTATGATTGTGTCCCACTTTTTGTTGATTCTTCACAAAAAAATTAGAATTTTATATCTATACTAGCTGTGAGCCCGATGCGATTGCATCGGGATTCTAGAATCTGTGTATAGGGCATTGTTCGGGCTGCTTCGCGGGCATTGCGAGTGAGTCGCGTGGGCGCTGCGCGCCCACGAACAAAGCCACAGGAAGCGGCCGTTGCGAGACCTTGCAGAATAGGCTCCACTGACTCGCAATGCCTCACTCGCAATGCCCGCGAAGCGGCCGTTGCGAGTCCTTGCAGAATAGGCGCGACTCACTAATTCATACATAAACACATAGATAATACTGATAATCTAATATATAATTCTCCTAACGCACTTCCGTAAGTTTCAACGCTGTTTCCGTTGTTGTGGCCGTGGGCGCGCTGCGCCCAGGCGACCTGTGAAGCATTGCCCGCACAGCGGGCATTTCGAGCCATTGCGAGACCTTGCAGAATAGGCGCCACTGACTCGCAAAGCCTCACTCGCAATGGCCGTGAAGTCCTTGCAGAATAGGCGTGACTCACTAATTCATACATACCGTAATCACATAGATAATACTGATAATTCCTATATAATCACATATATATATATATAATACTGATAATTCCTATATAAATCACATATATAATACAGGCATTGTTCACACACAATTTGCGTTTTTTTTAGCAGTAAAAAAAACACATGCGTTTTTTTAAGAGTGCCAAAAAATGTCCCTTGTGTGTGTGAAAGCTCCAAAAACGTTTTTGGACTTAGTCACTTTTTCACCAAATGACCAAAAAGAAATCAAAAAATGTTTTTTGTGTTTTTGCTTCGACTGGGGGGGGGCAGGTGCTGTTGTAATTTTTTATTTTGTATTTTTTTGTTGACCAAGGGGGGGGGATCGGGGGTTGGGGTGCTATTGGAAAAAAAAATTCCCTTATTGCTGACCACTTTCCAAAAACGTTTGGGCTGTGGGAAAAAATGTTTTTGGGCTGTGGGAAAAAAACACAAGTGGAGCTGAAAAACGCATGTGCACTCAAATGCGAGTGAGGTTTTGCGAGTGAGGCTTTACGAGTCAGTGCCGCCTATTCTGCAAGGACTCGCAACGCCATCAAAGATAAGCTGGCGTAAAGTAACCGCGCGCATGTGCAATGTGCATCGCGAGGTCGTCGATACACCCAATGGGTGTACCGACGTCATGATAGCCGAATATGACGCAATTAGCCCATGGAGGCGGGAGATGATGCTCCACAAGGATTATCACGCCCATCGGGGCATGAATATTTGCATTACAAGGGGGGAAAGAAGCCACAGGGAACGCCCTGTGTGACTTCTCAAGACATCGGAAGCCACAGATCTAGAGGCATATAAAGCACTTTTATAAACATTCAAAGCACACAATTTTACACAAAGGGATAGGTATAATATCATAATGATGGTGCAGGGACAGATATTAATAGGCTGGGGGTGATTTTTATGGGTGAGGTTCCCTTTAATAAAAGATGTTAAAAATAAAAAAAGTCACACACCACCTGATTGCTACCGGCCATCTGATTGGCCATCAGACTTAAGGTCCTGGCAGCCCATCGGATGTGTTCTTTTCGGGTTCCGGGACAGCCGTCGGATAGGTGAGTATGTTATTTTTTTATTTTTAACACCTTTTATTAACTTTTATTACACTTTCGCAGTGTATATGTATATACTGCTAAAGTACTCACATTTCCCATTGACTTACATTGGACTCGCTACTTGTAACGAGAATCCAAGTATTAGGACCTATTCGTTATGAGTATAGCGAGTCCGAATATTTCACTACTCACTCATCCCTATTCACAACGCTTGAGCAGGTCATACCAGGAAGATGAGGATGTTGATGACTTCATTGAATGTGACCTCCTTATGAATTTGATGGAATCGTAGCCTGCTTTGTGATCAGTCAGACCACTGTCATTCTGATAGGCTAGGGTCACACTTGTGTCATGGATCCGCTAAAAGCAAACACTTTTCATGCTGAAATGTGTGAAAAACACATGCGTTAATGGATCCATAGGCTCCAATGCAAAAAACACATGGTCAAGAGGCAACACTGCTAGCAATGTTTTTGGGTGTTTTTGCAAAAACACATGCATTTTTTTAACATGGGACCCTATGGCAAACACATCCGTTAACACATGGTATATACATGTACCATGCGTTAAAGCATGCGTTAACGCTAGCGTTTTTTTGCAACAAAATGGCAACAGAAAGAAAACGCCTAGCATTAATGCAGGCTTGGCAAAAAAGTCCTTCCAAGTGTGACCCTAGCCATACTGTTTACACCCAACGGATTGTGAGCTGTGTGCTGTGCTGCTAGGTGGTTGGAAGAGCCATGAAATGAGAACACAGAGTCGATGCTGTAAGTATTTTTACTTCACACTGTCATAATAATCTATACATATTATTGTCACTTGCAAACTGTTTTTTTTCTTTACAGGCAATAAATCTTGAAACAGTTTTAGACAAAGTGGGGCTCTGGGTAAAAGTTAAAAATGGGGCCCCAACTGCTAACATCACACACAAACATTTAAGTTGTATTTACAGGGGTTGATTTCAGACCTTTTTGAGTGATTGACAATAGTAATGTATACAGTATGCCTCCTCACACAGGGTGTCGAAGAATGATAATATATCATTCTGCCCACATACAGATCATGTCATTGGAAGCACTTCTCCTGTTTACACTAGTCAATATGCTGCAGACAACAATCCTGATTCATTAAAACATGACAGTCTTAATAAATGAAGTCACTGTGGTGATGTGTACCCAATTCATTAAGAGGCGCACACAACTAAATGAATTGGAAATCTTGCAAATCCCATTCACTTCCAGTACATACTGTATGTACATACTGTGGTAGGTCGGCCAGCCGTGCACTGAATGGCTGGTATACATTGCAGAGGTCTGATGGAATTTGAATGTTTCACTGTGTCTTGCAGCAGTAGAAGGAGTTAATCCAAGTATATGTGTGCAGGGGTTAACACACCTCCTCCAGGGGTGTGGTCAGGGCTGATATCATGTGACTTCTGACTGGTCATGGGATGTGATGTCAACACAGGTCCTGAAGACTGCACGTTTCAGAAGCACATATGAAGAGACGAGGTCTGGAGCTGTGGTCTACCAGGAGTCAGTGTGAACCTTGACAGATCCTGACTGCTGTTCTCAGCCAAGCAGTGTTCCTGAGCAGCCAACTAAGAGGTCAGTGAGTGGAGGCTGTGATACCTTCACAGGGATACAGTGGTGAGAGATGCATCCAAACCTGTGCGGGCACATCCACTTTAGAAATGAGGACTGTGTATCTCATAGTTGGTGCTGATTTGTTTTGGACTATACCATATGCGGTTTATGTGGTCTGTTAATAAACCGACATGAATTTATTTAAATGAAGGTCAATCGAAACGGCTGTTGGGGTCGGCACCCGCACCCCGGACACATGTACCATTAGGTAAGCACTGTATTGAAAGAACCAGTGCTGGTTCTCTGCCTTTGACTACATTCACTGTTACTTGAGCAGGGACAGGATTGTTATACACTAACTATAGCCTTTCCAGTGTGTCAGCAGCTTTGACTGAGGGCTCCAAACAGCAATTTTCTGCTGAGTTGGATATCTAATAGCTCCTTTACTTTCTGGCTGATCCAATTGTGTGTTATCTGTGCTAAGTTCTGCTGTACAAATGTAGTTCTTAAATCAACACGAATCGGGCCAGTTATATGCCTAATGTGCTATAGCCCCTTGGCCTGACTGCTGTCTAACTAGTACCGTGTGCTCTAGATTTAATTGACAAAATCAATTAACCTTTGCATTGCACCAGCACTTTACATTATTACTGTCATTGTTCTTTCTTTCATGTGGTCCTAACTTGTGGGTACCCTCCAACTGTGGGTTGTGGACTTGTGTCCTCCTGGCTCCCACTTCTTGTCACTGGTTTTTACCTTTAATAAATTGTATTTGCATCAGACTGTTTTGTCGCGTTTCCCTTTTCTGTAACCCATATGCGGTTTATGTGGTCTGTTAATAAACCGACATGAATTTATTTAAATGAAGAGAATGTTCTGTTTGAATATCGCTACCAAGTGGGTGAAACCCAAATCCGATCCGTGATCGCTATCCTACAATACACACATGTATATACACACAGAACATTCATGCACACATGTAAATATATATACACACAAAGCACATCCATACATACATATATCTATGCACAGTACATACACACATAAATCATATATATACACACAGTACTACCATAAGTACATGAATGTAGCACCAAAACCACCATCCATACATGATGGTAGTGCCTGCAAAGTGATAGTGACAAATAGAGAGTGTCACCAAGGTCGGCTTGAAGCACTGATTGACATTTATGCTGTTTGCTGAATCATAGGTTGGACTTATATACTCTTAGAATAATACAAGCTGAAATTAGATACAGGGTTCAGTGTAGTACATCACATGATAGGATTAGATATGGGGCACAACAAAGTAGGGCTGGGCGATTAATCGAATTAATTCGATTAATTTGCCCCCTTCTGTGGCCACGATTGTCGTTTTATTCAAAATCGTGTAATTCGATTTTCCTAGTGGTATTCCCGAGCGTGACTCGGGGTTACCTTTCACTTTCAGAAGCGGTAATCCCGAGTCACACTCGGGTTTACCCGCAGGACGTTCCGCCGCTCACTGTGAGGACCGGGGGGGAAGTGCTATCGGCAGTGCGACTGCACTGCTGACAGCTTGACCCACCCCTCCCCCGGAGCCGCAGCAGCACTGCCGATAGCGCCCAGCCGCAGCCGCTGGTGATAGGTCCCGCCCCCTCTCCAGCCGGAGCCGCTCACTGTGAAGACCGGAGCCGCTGGTGATAGGTCGCGCCCCTTCTCCAGCCGGAGCCGCTGGTGATAGGTCCCGCCCCCTCTCCAGCCGGAGCCGGTCACTGTGAGGACCGGAGCCGCTGGTGATAGGTCCCGCCCCCTCTCCAGCCGGAGCTGGTCACTGTGAGGACGGGGGGGGGAATGTTGGTGCTGTTCATGACAATAGCAGTTGGTTAGGGCTAGGGTTAGGGCTAGGGTTAGGGTCAGGGTCAGGGTTAGGGCTAGTGTTAGGGCTAGGGCTAGTGTTAGGGCTAGGGCTAGTGTTAGGGCTAGTGTTAGGGCTAGTGTTAGGGCTAGTGTTAGGGCTAGTGTTAGGGCTAGTGTTAGAGCCTGGGCTGCAGACAAGAGGAGGGGCGGGAACACCCAAGGGAAGCAGGACACTTCCCTCAGTTACCCTCCTCTCCTCTGTCACAGGGTCACGGGGGCCCCCTATTTATTCATCAAAGAAAAGCAAAAAAAAATAGAAAAAAAAAATCAAGATTTAAATCGAAAATCGTCCATAGGTTTAAATAAAAATCGAGATTTTGATTTTTTTCCAAAATCGCCCAGCCCTACAACAAAGTGTATCACACAGGATAAACAATAACTAATGTATGAAATTTATGACCCCTTTCCATGCACTTCTTTGGGAGCAGTGGTGTAATATGTGACCCTTGCTCTGTCCACTTCTATGGAAGCAGTGGTGTAATGTGTGACACTACCGGTGTGTTGCTCCCATTTGTGCCTTGCCTTTTCTGTTTTTGGACATTACCCATCTGACATGAACTCCAAATACCGTTATCCAGTTTGCCAACATACCAGGGCAGCGAGAGAGCCAAAGCAAAGCACCAGGAGTGTCACATGTAATGGAGGCACCACTCCTGGGGTGGCTTTGGCTTGCTAATTTTTTGTAAGATTTTTAAATCTTTTAAGATGTTAAACATTACTCAACTTTTCAGCTGTTCAAGTGTGTGACGGACAGACAGACAGACAGATAGATAGATAGATAGATAGATAGATAGATAGATAGATAGATAGATAGATAGATAGATAGATGAAAGTAGAGTTATATTTCTAGATAGATGATGGAAAAATAGATTTAGAGATAGATGTCAAACAGCTATATAATGTCCCACCTCCACATATATTGTAAGCTTGCACCCTTTATTGCCCTTGACATATCTTAGGAATCATGAAATCAGAGAATTATCAAAAGAATTTAGAGCGAAATGACCTACCTATTGTAAGAAAAGATGGTTTGAGTCGAAGATCATGGGTCCTAAAGCAAGACAGTGACCCAAAGAACAAATTCCAAAGTTATAAAGGAATGGTTGAAAAAGAAACAATGGACTGTAAATGTTCAGCAATGAGTCCTGACCTCAATCCCAGTGAAAATATTTGGGGTGAGCTGAAATCTGCCATTAAGAAAAAGAACCCTGCAAACATTCAACAAACTGCAAAGGAAGAATGGGAGAAAATACCAGATGAGAAGTGCAAAAGGTTTATAGAAGGCTACAAGAAATGTTTGGAGGCTGTTATCAATATCAGTTTCATTCAAGTACTAATTAGTGGGGGACATTTATTGCTTCACATGCTGTTTATTCATTTTCTTATTTGAAATTGTAACATGTAATTTGACAAACAAACTTTTATTTTTCTATTTGGGACCTCTAATTAAAAAAATACTAATTTAATAGTTCTTTAAATGCACACTAAATTTAAGAAATCTTAAAGTATTTTGTCACATACCTTACACAGATCGTCCTTGATTTCATAGTTAATACCCCTTTCGAGGAAAATAGTGTTGGAAAATGTACTGTATCTCAAAAAGTAGTTGCAAAAGAAGAATGACATATTATCTACTCTATAATTGCCGTAGGCAAAATCGTGTCTGACCCCGAAAACGCCGTGGCTTTGTCACTATGTGACGTCACCACGCGCGAGCAATGGCCGCGAAGCGGCCATTGCGAGTCGCTGGCCGAAAATAGAACCAGAGGCTCGGCCACAAAATTAGCGATTTACCGCTGAGGTAGCGCGAGCAATGGCCGCGAGGCCATTGCGAGTCGCTACCTCAGCCGCCGCACCTGCCGCAAGTCCCCCTATACTTTCTATGGGGATCCATTGCGAGTCGCTGTGTAGCGCGAGCAATGGCCGCGAGGCCATTGCGAGTCGCTACCTCAGCCGCCGCACCTGCCGCAAGTCCCCCTATACTTTCTATGGGGATTACCGCAACCGCGTAAGTGTAACGGTTATGCGGCGAACGCGGCAGATGCGGTTACACTTGCGGCGCGGTTGTCGCAAGTGCAAAACCGCACTTGCCGCACCTGCCGCAAGTCCCCTATACTTTGTATGGGGATTACCGCAACCGCGCCGCAAGTGTAACGGTTGCGGCGCGGTTGCGGTAATCCCCATACAAAGTATAGGGGGACTTGCGGCAGGTGTGGCAAGTGCGTTTTTTTAAATTTAATAATAATAAAAATAATTTAAAAAAATAACTAAATAATATAAATAATAAACAATAAAATAAAACATAATCATAAAAAAATAAAAAAATAAAAAAATATATAACATTAATATATTAATTACATTAACTAATTAAAATAAAAAAATGAATCTAATACCCCCCAAAAAGTATTGAACACCCCCCAAAAAGTATTGAACACCCCCCAAAAAGTATTCAACACCCCCCAAAAAGTATTCAACCCCCCCAAAAGTATTCACACCCCCCAAAAAGTCCTCACACCCCCCCAAAAAATACTCACACCCCCCCAAAAAGTACTCAGACCAGCTATAACTATTATAAGCAAATTAATGCACGTTCTAGAATCCCGATGCATTTGCATCGGGCTCACAGCTAGTTCATTATATTCATTCATAGGAATGAATATACTTGAAATCAAGCCTAATACTTGAGGAACTAAAATATTTTTTTCATTTGATCCCCAGTGATAATTTAAAGTGCATAGATTAGATTTATAAACTAACTAGATGGTGGCGCGATTCTAACACATCGGCTATTCTAGAATATGTATGTAGTTTATTTATGATGATTTAAGAATAATGCAAAGCGAAGCTGGATTTAAATCCTGCGCCAATATCACTGATTTCTGGCAACCGGCCGGGTGCAACCAATCAGCGAAGCGTAGTTGAAATCCCGCGCCAATTTGCTGGCGGACTGTCCCTGTAGCTGATTGGTCGTGGGCAGCTGGCCTGACCAATCAGCAACGCAGGATTTGCGTTACAGACAATCCGACAGAAGTAGACAATTATATAGTAGATACCTACAGCAGTATCGGTGTGAAGTGGTGCCAGTGTGCAGTGGTGCCGGAGTCCAGGAGGGGACAGTGGGTGGGTGCGGTCAGGAGAGGGCCAGGGGACAGCGGCCGGGTGCAGGCAGAAGGGGGCCGGGGAACAACGGGCAGGAGGGGGCCGGGTAAGAGCGGCCGGGTGCAGGAAAGAGAGGGCCGGGAAAGAGCGTCCGGGTGCGGGCAGGAGGGGGCTGGAGAAGATTGGCTGGGTGCCGGCAGGAGGGGGCCAGAGGGACAGCGACCAGGTGCAGGCAGGAAGGGGCCGGGTAAGAGCGGGAGGGTGTGGACAAGAGGGGGCTGAAGAAGAGCAGCCGGGTGCAGGCAGAAGGGGGCCAGTGAAGAGCGGCCAGGTGTGGGCAGGAGGGGGCCAGGGGGACAGCGACCAGGTACGGGCAGGAGGGGGCCGGGGAACAGCGGTCAGGTGCGGGCAGGAGGGGGCAGGGGAGCCCCTCCTTCCCGCACACGGCCGCTGTTCCCAGGCCCCCTCCTGCCCGCAGGAGAGTGCTTAGCAGAGTATACAGCGGCTCAGTGGTTAGCAGAGTATATGAGGGCTCAGTGGTTAGCAGACTATACAGCAGCTCAGTGGTTAGCAGAGTATATGGCGGCTTACTGGTTAGCAGAGTATACAGGGGCTCAGTGGTTAGCAGAGTATATGGGGGCTCAGTGGTTAACAGACTTTGCGGCGACTCAGTGGTTAGCAGAGTATACAGCGGCTCAGTGGTTAGCAGAGTATACATGAGCTCAGTGGTTAGCAGAGTATACAGGGGCTCAGTGGATAGCACAGTATACACTGGCTCAGTAGTTAGCACTGTATAAGGAGCCTCATTGGTTAGCACTCTATAGTGGCTCAGTGGTTGGCACTGTATATGGTGGCTCAATAGTTAGAACAGTAATGTGGCTCAGTTGTTAGCACAGTATGGTGGCTCAGTGGTTAGCACTGTGTATGGTGGCTCAGTGGTTAGTACTGTATGTGGTGGCTCAGTGGTTAGCACAGTATGATGGCTCAGTGGCTAGCACTGTACGGTGGCTCTGTGGTTAGCACAGTATGGTGGCTCAATGGTTAGCACTGTATATGGTGGCTCAGTGGTTAGCACTGTATATGGTGGCTCAGTGGTTAGCACAGTATGGTGGCTCAGTGGTTAGCACAGTATGGTGGCTCAGTGGTTAGCACTGTATATGGTGGCTCAGTGCTTAGTACTGTATATGGTGGCTCAGTGGTTAGCACAGTATGGTGGCTCAGTGGTTAGCACTGTATGTGGTGGCTCAGTGGTTAGTACTGTATATGGTGGCTCAGTGGTTAGCACAGTATGATGGCTCAGTGGCTAGCACTGTACGGTGGCTCTGTGATTAGCACAGTATGGTGGCTCAATGGTTGGCACTGTATATGGTGGCTCAGTGGTTAGCACAGTATGCTGGCTCAGTGGCTATTACTGTATGGTGGCTCTGTGGTTAGCACAGTATGGTGGCTCAGTGGTTAGCACTGTACGGGGGCTCAGTGGTTAGCACTGCACGGTGGCTCAGTGGTTAGCACTGTATGGTGGTTCGGTGCTTAGAACTGTATGGTGGCTCAATGGTTAGCACTGCACAGTGGCTCAATGGTTAGCACTGCACGGTGGCTCAGTGGTTAGCACAGTATAGTGGCTCAGTGGTTAGCATTGTACGGTGGCTGAGTGGTTAGCACTGTATGGTGGCTCAGTGGTTAGCACTGTATATGGTGGCTCAGTGGTTAGCACAATATGGTGGCTTAGTGGTTAGCAGTGTATATGGTGGCTCAGTGGTTTGCACTGTCCGGTTGCTCAGTGGTTTGCACAGTGCGGTGGCTCAGTGGTTAACACTGTATGGTGGCTCAGTGGTTAGCACTGCACGGTGGCTCAGTGTTTAGCAAAGTATGATGGCTCAGTGGTTAGCACACTATATGGTCGCTCAGTTGTTAGCACTCTATGGTGGCTCAGTGTTGAGCACATTATGGTGGCTCATTGGTTAGCACTATATGGAGGCAGAATGGTTAACTCTGTATGGAGGCTCAGTGGTTAGCACAGTATGGTGTGTCAGTGGTTAGCACTGTATAAGGTGGATCAGTGGTTAGCACTGTACACGGTGACTCAGTGATTAGCACTCTATGGTGGCTGAGTGGTTAGCATTGTATACGGTGGCTCAGTGGTTAGCACAGTAAACGCTGGCTCAGTGGTAAGTACTGTATATGGTGACTCAGTGGTTAGCACTTTATAGTGGCTCAGTGGTTGGCAATGTATATGGTGGTTCAGTGGTTAGCACAGTATGGTGGCTCAGTGGTTAGCAGTGTATATGGTGGCTCAGTGGTTAGCACTGTATGGTTGCTCAGTGGTGAGCACTGTATGGTGGCTCAGTGGTTAGCACAGTACGGTGGCTCAGTGGTTAACACAGTACTGTGGCTCAGTGGTTAGCACAGTACGGTGGCTCAGTGGTTTGCACAGTATGGTGGCTCAGTGGTTAGCACAGTATGATGA
The DNA here is from genome assembly GCA_033576535.1 of Allobates femoralis. Classification (NCBI taxonomy): domain Eukaryota; kingdom Metazoa; phylum Chordata; class Amphibia; order Anura; family Aromobatidae; genus Allobates; species Allobates femoralis. Next base: position 364,093,103 of record JARQOC010000001.1, read on the forward strand.
CTCAGTGGTTAGCACAGTACGGTGGCTCAGTGGTTTGCACAGTACAGTGGCTCAGTGGTTAGCACAGTACTGTGGCTCAGTGGTTAGCACAGTACAGTTGCTCAGTGGTTAGCACATTATGGAGGGCCAGTGGTCAGCGCAGGATGGAGGGCCAGTGGTCAGCGCAGGATGGAGGGTCAGTGGTCAGCACATGTCCATCCCCCTCCCATCCGGTCTCACCTGCACCCGGTGTTTACATCACTACTGGAAGCTAAAGCAGGTAATGAGCGGTCATGTGATAGGCGGGCTGAAGTGATGTGCACAGAGCCTGTCACATGACCGCTCATTACCTGCTGTAGCGGATATGTAAACAACGGGTGCGGGCAAGACCAGAGCGGCGGGGAGGGGGGGGGAAATGGAGGGAGTGGGGAGGGAATGGAGCAAGGGGGGGAGAATGGAGCGAGGTGGTAGCGGCTGGCCGTAGCGGCGGGCAAGAGGGGGCCGGAGGTGGGCACACCTGCTCCAGCGGGTGGGCGCGTGCACACAGGAGGAGGCTGACAGCGCGGTGTCTGTGAGGCGGAAATCGCTCATCGCTGATTATATCGCGGCCGCGGTGCATGGCTGTTTTGCCTACTCCTCGCTCATTGGTGGCTCGCGCGATTTCCGTGACAGACAGAGAACATTAGGTAATTATATAGTAGATTATTATTATGCATGGTGAGAAGATTAGGCCAATAGGCAAGACAAAGGGGTACATTTTGAAAAGATTTGGAGTCCTTGGGTAAATATTTTAGACAATTCTTATTTGAAAAGCTAAATGCTAATGCAATTTTTTTTTTCTAAAATTATACTGGGTATAATAACACTTTTTCAAAGCATTTAATTTTATTATATCAATTTAATATTGAAGTAAGATAACACTGGGGAACACAATTTTTTAGGAGTTAGGTCAGACAACTATTCTTAATTAATTTTTGGATGCTGAATCCAGAAATGATCTCAGTTTTTCTCTATCACGTCAAGTTTTTGAACTATAGGATTTTTGTCTTCTCAAAAATATGTAAACTACTGTACCTAAAAAGTGTTTTTTTTTTTTTAATAGTACAAATATGAACAAAAAATGAAATACATAAGAAATAGGCATGACAAATATGTTTTTTAACACTATCATGTTTTTTACAAAGGATATATATATATATATTGTAATCAGATAACAAGTCTTATTACAGATAGCAGTGCAATTGTGCCTCTCTGGCAGGTAAGTTGTGGAGGAAAAACTTGACGTGCTAGAAAAAAACTGACTACATTTTTGGAATCAGCATTCCAATTTTATCATAACTCAAAACCCTAACTCAACAGAAATTATTTTTCAAATTGTTCCCCAGTGTAATGTTCTGAAGAATTTCTGATGTATTTACATATAAATATATTAAAAATTAATATGATACAACTGGTGCAGGACACTTTAGTTTGCTTTTGCTTTTCGTATTTATTCTAGGTATTTTTTTTGCCTTGTTATGTGCATTGTTATGTGCTCCAATTTTAATAGCTTGTCTAAACTAGATTTATTTAGAAAACTCAATATTTGATATTTTCCTGGTTTTTAAAGAGTATTTTTTAAAATAGTCAATTAATGTATGATCGGTGGTCATTCTAAGTCAACAATTGGCCAAATAGGAGGGTCATGACTGTTAACGATAACTCCTAGGCAGCAGGCTCACTGTCTGGGTGTCAAGTTTGACACCGATCTCTCCTTCACCTCCTACATACAATCTCTTGTCCGTTCTTGTTGCTTACACCTGAAGAACATCTTTAGAGTCCGCCTCTTTCTCACCATGGAAACAAATAAAACCCTCACCGTGGCCCTAATCCACTGCCGACTTGATTATTGCAATTCTCTATTAATCAGCCTCCCCCTCTCTAAACTTTCCCCTCTACAGTCCATCCTTAATGCAGCAGCCAGGATTACCTACCTGGCCAATCGGTACTCAGATGCCTCCGCTCTCTGCCAGTCATTACATTGACTGCCTATAAACTGCAGGATAAAGTTCAAATTGCTTGTTCTCACCCACAAAGCTCTTCACAATGCAGCGCCCCCCTACATCTCCTCCCTCATCTCTGTCTATCACCCCACCCATTCTGTATGTTCTACAAATGACCTTTGACTAAAATCTGCACTAATCCGATCCTCCCACTCCCGGCTCCAAGACTTCTCCCAAGCCACTCCAATTCTCTGGAATGCTCTACCCCAAGAAATCAGGACCATCCACAACTTGCATAGCTTCAGACGCTCAGTAAAAACACATCTTTTCAAGGCGATCTATCTTGCTCTCTAACAAAATTCCTTTGTACTGTACATAGCCCATTCGCTATCTTTTTCGACATAACTCTTCTTCAAATTCCACCAACCCCAAAAGGTCTACACAGATTGTCTGGTGACCATTCATGTAACTTTATTTCTATCCCCCATTTCCTCAAGATGCCTGGACCATCAGTGTAATAAGCCCCTGTACTTTGTATAACCCCTATCTCGTTGTAGATTGTAAGCTCTTAATAATATAATAATATTTATTCATTTATATAGCACTATTGATTCCATAGCACGTCGGGTAACCAGGGGCTGCGTTTCAAGGAAGCGCCGGCACACATGCACCTGCGCTTCTCTCACAAAACCTAAGTATTTAGTGCAGAACCGCTAAATACTTAGAGTGCAGGTGTGTGGACATGGCCAATCTCTGCCAGTGGTATTTAATGTCACCATCAGTGCACCTGTGATATGATCTTGGGATGCCCATGAGTTGCCATGAAAGCTAGGTGTCTGGTGAAGAACCCCATGCTTATCATGACGGTTCTCCTGTGAAAGCCAGTGTTTGGATGCAATCACACCTGCGTATATAAAATTGCCCAGATTCTCAGCCAGAAATAGTAGAATACTGTCATTCAAGTTTTTTTCCTCACCTAGCATTCGTATGTCTTGCGTGTGTCATGCGAGTGGGCTTTTTTTTCATCTAGCATCTTTATGTCATGCGAGTGCTGTTCGACTGTGCAGATTTTGTTTTTCACCTGGGATGTGGGAGAATTCTTTACTTGGTATTATATATTTTTCTGTTTGGTTTTGACTAAGGTATTTCAAATTCTATAAATTCTTTAGTATTATTATCTATGGGAGTCGATTATGTCCCCTGACTTACCTCTGTAATGTTGGCAAATCCTTTGTGAGGATTTGGATGGTGTAGTCTGATTTTCCTAGTGGGTGCAGACTGCGAAAGAAGGTTACATGGAGAAATGAAAGAAAAAGGAGCTCCAAACTATAAAGGACAGATTTTCAATATGGAAGAAGAATAAGAACAATGAAGAGTGGAAGTGACTATTCCTTTTAAGAAACATCAATGACGGAGACACTATATCCATTAAAAGGTAGTTTTATTTTTCTCCTTTTATACCAAGTTATGCAAATCTTGCTTCTTCATTTTTCACTATTCATATTCCTTATAATTTATGTTTATAATTTTTTATCTCACCTTAACACTTTCGCTTTTACATTTTTGCCACCAGTTATTTAATTATTTAATAATATATCTAATTACTTATTTAATAACTTATTTAAATTTTTTGTTAGTTCTCTTTCATTATTTATTATTCATTATTAATTATTATTTGTATGTCTTATTTCCAATTTTATTTTATTGCCTTCACTCAAACCTTCATTAGTGTGAACATACTAAAATATACCTGAAAGTAGCAGAAAGAGCGGCACTCAGTTGCAGCTTTATTATACATCCATGAGGTGAACAAGCAGGGAAGGAAGGAGGTGCAGGACGACGGTGACCGTTTCACACAAACTGCGCTTCTACAGATACCCACAATACAATACTGTATTGTGGACCTGTAGAAAAACCAGTCGGCGTGAAATGGTCACCGTCATCCCACACCTCCTTCCCTCCCTGCCTGTTCACCTCATGGATCTATAATTAATAAAGCTTAGGGATGGGCGAATCTACTCGCTAGGACTCGTTACTCGGCGAGTAGTAAGGGACTCGCAGGACTCGGTACTCTACGAGTTTCCCAGCGTTTACTCGCACGAGTCCAATGCAAATCAATGGCAATCCTAGTTTTGTCAGAGACGCTGACAAAACTAGGATTGCCATCGTCTTGCATTGGACTCACTACTGTGCCAGTGATAGCAGGGAAACTCGCAGAGTAAGAGCTGTCTGCTCTGTGCAGCTCCAGGGTCCTAGAGCCCGCCTGCTGCCTGATGTAGCAGAGCTGAGATTGTGCTCAGTCTGCTCATTCCCTGTGCATAGACATCTAAATCTATGCACAGGGGATGTAGCAGAGAGGACATCGCGTTTTGGACTACGTCGGACGGAAGAGGATTTTTTTAATTAAAGATGGAGTCCCTAATGGCTTTTTTTTTTATTTCTAATAAAATTTTTTCTTTGTGTTGTGTTTTTTTTAACCCTTTATTGGAGATTCTTAGTGGCCGGGTCAAACCTGGCCTGACATTAAGAATCCCGGGCTTAATACCAGCTTGTATAACAAAGGTGGTATTAACCCCTTTATTACCCAGCGTGCCACCGCCACCAGGGCCGCTGGAAGAGCGGGGTTCAGCGCCAGAGGATGGCGCTTCAATGAACGCGCCATCTTCTGGGGCGGCTGTGGGCTGCAATTTGCAGCAGGGGGTGCCCAGAAAGCTTGGGCCTCCCTGCGCTGCGGATTCCAGCCCCCAGCTGCTTAGCTGTACCTGGCTAGACATAGAAATTGCGCGGAGCCCCACGCATTTTTTTTCTATTATTTCTTTGTTATACAAGCTGGTATTAAGCCCGAGATTCTTAATGTCAGGCCAAGTTTGACCCGGCCACTAAGAATCTCCAATAAAGGGTTAAAAAAAACACAACACAGAGAAAATTTTTTATTAGAAATAAAAAAAAAAGCCATTAGGGACTCCATCTTTAATTAAAAAAATCCTCTTCCGTCCGACTTAGTTCAAAACGCGATATCCTCACTGCTACATCCCCTTTGCATAGATATAGATGTCTATTCACAGGGAATGAGCAGACTGAGAACAATCTCAGCTCTGCTACATCAGGCAGCAGGCGGGCTCTAGGACCCTGGAGCTGCACAGAGCAGACAGCTCTTACTCTGCGAGTTTCCCTGCTATCACTGGCACAGTAGCGAGTCCAATGCAAGACAATGGCAATCCTAGTTTTGTCAGCGTCTCTGATAAAACTAGGATTGCCATTGATTTGCATTGGACTCGTGCGAGTAAATGCTGGGAAACTCGCAGAGTACCGAGTCCTAGCAGATAGAGCCTGAAGCTTCCGAGACACATCTGCAATTTGTAAATCGCACATTACTCGCTATTACTCGCTTCCCCATTCATTAACATTGGACTCGCTAGACTTGCAACGAGTAGCGAGTCCCGGGCTCGGACTCGCTAGAGTCAAGCGATTCCGAGTAATTTAGGACTCGCCCATCACTAATAAAGCTGCAACTGCACTTCATCCACCTGAGTGCTGCTCTTTCTGCTTCCTTCATGGATCTTCATCAAAGGCTAGGGTCACACTTGAGAGCCCTGCATCCAGTAACTGGATGCATTACTGGATCCAGTTTTTTCCCTTGACTGTTTGAAGGCATTTTTATCGGATCAGGTACATGATCAGGTACCTGATGGTACCTATATGTACCATCATGTACTGGATCAGGTTCCCATTGGGTCCTATGTTAAAAAACTGATCAGGTTTTGCTAAAAGGCCAAAAAATGTTGCAGACCCTATTAAAACCTGACTTCTCAAAAACTGGATCCAGTAGACAGATTGCATTTTGGCAAACAATTGTTAACATTGGAGTTTATGGGTCAGGTACCTGACCCGGTTTTCAAGATGAGAAACTGGATCCAGCAACTGGTTTGCAAATGCAAGTGTTACCCTAGCCTTAGCTGTGCTCCGCTGGAGCAGGATGCCACTTTCTGGATCTGTGCTACACACCACCGCACCGCAGGTCAGTGCTCGGTTTCTTTGTTATTGTACACATAGTAAAATATACCACTCTCAGGATCACAATCCCTTTAGACAATATTAGGCTAGGGTCACATTTGTTAGCCCAATTGCCTTCACCGCATCCAGATCCTGATGTGGAGAACGCAATTGTGTTCCCACACATTTTTTATGAAAAATGTGTAGAGGGAACCGCATTGTGGTAACCGGATTGCTCCGGATGTGTAATCCAATGCAATCCGGTTACCGTGCAGTTTGCTCATCCCTGCTGCCGCAGGGATGAGCAAATTGTAACATCTTTAAAGAAAGCTTTAATATTATTAATAAGTGTGCCCATCATGTCTCTAGGGGGTGCCCACCCCCCCCTAGAGACATGCTGCCTACTTTGGTGGGCATGTAATAGGTTAATTACTCATGTACAGTAAGCCGACTACTATCGGCTCTGTACATTTTTATGAATGAAGCCGTCTGCTCCTCTGTCAGCGGGGCGCATACTATACGTAATGCACGTATAGTATGTGCGCTGTCTGAAGTCCTGTACACATTTACAGTAGATCTATGGCGCTGCGCAGCCCATAGATCTACTGTAAAAGCCTTCAGGACCCTGGACAGTGCACATACTTATACGTACATTACGTATAGTATGCGCCCAGCTGACAGAGGAGCAGGCAGCTTCATTCATAAAAATGTACAGAGCAGATAGGAGTCGGCTTACTGTACATGAGTAATTAACCTATTACATGCCCACCAGAGTAGGCAGCATGTCTCTAGGGGGGTGTTGTAATGTTGATTGCTCTCAGTGTGAGAAACAAGATACAAATCTTGTCGTTGTGATACCTTTTAATGGCTAACAAAAAATAAAATAAATGATGTTATAAGGCGAGCTTTCGAGACGACTCAGGTCTCTTCATCAGGCTTGGTATGACAAGATATTGAATGAAACTCAAAATATATGCATGCACAACTAAAATGATTGGACATTTGACTAAATAAACATTACAAGGGCTGGGGGGGATGACACCCTAGAGACATGATGGGCACACTTATTAATAATATTAAAGCTTTTTTTTAAAGATGTTACAGTTTTTTTTACAGCTTTTTTTACCACATTAAACACTTTTGCTTATCCCGGCGGTAGCCGTGATAAGCAAAGTACACGGTAACCGCATTGCTCTGGATTACACATCCCGAGCAATGTGGTTACCGCATTGTGGATGTTACAACCGCTCCGAAAACTGCAGCCTCATGATTTTTCACACAGGCTGCAGAGCCAAATTTTTAGAATGGGCTCCTATGAGGAGCGTTTCCTGATGCGATTTTGAGCTTTTTGAAAGCTCAAAACCGGATCAGGATTTAAAAGAAAAAAACGCAAGTGTGACCCTAGCCTTAATCATCACTTTTGTTCATCTCCTTTTTGTCTTTTTGACAGGCATTGATAAATGGAACATCACCGCACACTGTGTGTCATCCCCTCATGGGAATAATGCTAGTCGCTCATGCGCCATATTCATTGGAGAAGTGATACGCAGACATGCCTAAATTTCTTAGCTTGACATAAGGTACCGTTACATGCTTCAATGCTGAAACAATATCACTAATGATCTTGGGGGCGCGCGGTCGTTAGGACTTCGTTTAGAGATCGTTGGTGAGATGTCACACGCCTAGATATCATGCACATCTCACCAACGATCCAGCAAGCAGGTATCGTTTGCACAACCCCGCAAACGATACTTGTTCACTGATGTGAATAAGCAAAGTCGTGAACGACATCGTTATAGCGGTGTCACACAGAATGATGCAGCATGTGAATCTCGGTGTTACACGCAACGACGTCCTAACGATGTCGTTTGAATGACTCCAAACCCGTGACGTTTCAGCGATATCGTATACGATATCTTAACGTGCAACGAGGCCTATAGACACACCTCCAAATCTCTAAAATTGATTGGCCCAAAGACATTTATATACTGTTTTCTCCCTCCGCAAAACACATTGCCTGATGAAGTATTCACGGAACGTGCGTTGAGGTGGTGGGGCCAGAGCCAAATGTTTGTAATTTGACGTTGCTTTTAATGTTGTATATCTTTTGATTTTGGCCTTAGGGTACCATCACATTTGGCGATGCACCAGCAATCCTGACAGCAATACGACCTGGTAGGGATCGCTGGTGCGTCGCTGTTGGGATCGCTGGTCAGATGTCAACAGAGATCTCCCCCAGCGACGCAACAATGATCCGGAATGATACGGAGGTCGTTGGGACCCTGTTTCTCAGACCTGTAGTATTGAGGTTGTTGGTCGTTGTCCCTAACAAACACATCGATGCATGCAGCCCAGCGGGACCTCAACGATTAAAAAATGGTCCAGATAACTCTGACACGACCAGCGATCTCACAGCAGGGGCCTGGTCGCTGTTAAGTGTCAAACATAGTGAGATTGCTGGCAAGGTCGCTGTTGCGTCACCAAATTTGTGACTTAGCAGCGATCTTGCTAGCGATCTCGCTTAGTGTGACGGGGGCTTTACAGTTTAAAAGGGAACATAACATATATATTTTCTGATATTTACTGACTGCTTTTTTAATACTTATCTAATATTAATAAGGGAGAATAGCATCCCATATATGCATTCTGGAAGGGCAATATTTTGGCCAAAATCACAATAGGGCTTAATCTTTTAAAGACACTTAGGGTACCTTTACACGTCGCTATATCGTTCCGCTATTGCATACAATTTGACCGGAGCGCGCACATCTTTTGCACTTGTCCAAGAACGCATAGGAGATGTCACACAGGGAGATATTGACAGGCAACGCAACTACAATGTTGTACGCCCCTTTTTTGCGCTTGGTATGAGCAAAGTAGGGAATGAGCATTTATCATTGGAGTGAATAGGGGAAGTTGCGCTCCAAATCATAGTTGCGCCGTCACACAGCAAGATCATGCCAGATCGCATATGCAATATGGTACGGTTGAAGGTCTTGCACAATCTGCTTGCAATATTGTAGCTATAATTTTTTCAAGTCGCATTGCCCATTTACACGACACAACGCATGAATGATATCAATTGCAACGGCCATACCACGTGACTTTTTGTCAATGTTTCATTGCGATATCGCGACGTGTAAAGGTACCCTCAATGTCAGATTTACAGGGCTCTGCTCACCTGGTCAGGATGTGTAGGACACAACCACTATAAAGCTCCTATATCAGCAGACAGCTAATGCAGTCCCAGCATCAGAGCTACATGGAAATCAAATTGGAAAGGGTTTACCTGCGCTGCTATCTTTCAATGATGATAATTTTCGATAGTTTTCATGATTATTTGAAATCACACTTGAAGACTTCTGAAAGTTGTCATCATTGAAAGATAGCAGCACGGTTCAACCCTTTTCAATTTGATATATGCATTCTACCAAGATAGTATCGTTTATATACAGTTGTGGCCAAAAGTATTGACACCCCTGCAATTCTGTCAGATAATACTCAGTTTCTGCCTGAAAATGATTGCATTCACAAATTCTTTGGTATTATTATCTTCATTTAATTTGTCTTCAATGAAAAAACACAAAAGACAATGAAGCAAAAAGCAAAACAATGATCATTTCACACAAAACTCCAAAAATAGGCCAGACAAAAGTATTGGCACCCTCAGCCTAATACTTGGTTGCACAACCTTTAGCCAAAATAACTGCAATCAACCGCTTCGGTAACCATCAATGAGTTTCTTACAATGTTCTGCTGGAATTTTAGACCATTCTTCTTTGGCAAACTGCTCCAGGTCCCTGATATTTGAAGGGTGCCTTCTCCAAACTGCCATTTTTAGATCTCTCCACAGGTGTTCTTTGGGATTCAGGTCTGGACTCATTGCTGGTCACCTTAGAAGTCTCCAGTGCTTTCTCTCAAACCATTTTCTAGTGCTTTTTGAAGTGTGTTTTGGGTCATTGTCCTGCTGGAAGACCCATGACTTCTGAGGGAGACCCAGCTTTCTCACACTGGGCCCTATATTATGCTGCAAAATTTGTGGGTAGTCTTCAGACTTCATAATACCATGCACACGGTCAAGCAGTCCAGTGCCAGAGGCAGAAAAGCAACCCCAAAACATCAGGGAACCTCCGCCATGTTTGACTGTAGGGACCGTGTTCTTTTCTTTGAATGACTCTTTTTTTCTCCTGTAAACTCTATGTTGATGCCTTTGCCCAAAAAGCTCTTCTTTTGTCTCATCTGACCAGAGAACATTCTTCCAAAACATTGTAGGCTTTCTCAGGCAAGTTTTTGCAAACTCCAGCCTGGCTTTTTTATGTCTCGGGGTAAGAAGTGGGGTCTTCCTGGGTATCTTACCATACAGTCCCTTTTCATTCAGACACCGATGGATAGTACGGGTTGACACTGTTGTACCCTCGGCCTGCAGGGCAGCTTGAACTTGTTTGGATGTTAGTCAAGGTTCTTTATCCACCATCCGCACAATCTTGTGTTGAAATCTCTTGGCAATTTTTCTTTTCTGTCCACATCTAGGGAGGTTAGTCACAGTGCCATGGGCTTTAAACTTCTTGATGACACTGCACACGGTAAACACAGGAACATTAAGGTCTTTGGAGATGGACTTGTAGCCTTGAGATTGCTCATGCTTCCTCACAATTTGGTTTCTCAAGTCCTCAGACAGTTCTTTGGTCTTCTTTCTTTTCTCCATGATCAATGTGGTACACACAAGGACACAGGACAGAGGTTGAGTCAACTTTAAACCATGTCAACTGGCTGCAAGTGTGATTTAGTAATTGCCAGCACCTGTTAGGTGCCACAGGTAAGTTACAGGTGTTGTTAATTACACAAATTTGAGAAGCATCACATGATTTTTCTAAGGGTGCCAATACTTTTGTCCACCCCCTTCTTATGTTTGGTGTGGAATTATATCCAATTTGGCTTTAGGACAATTCTTTTTGTGGTTTTCCAGTGAAGACAAATTAAATGAAGATTATAATACCAAAGAATTTGTGATTGCAATCATTGTCAGGAAGAAACTGAGTATTATCTGACAGAATTGCAGGGGTGTCAATACTTCTGGCCACAACTGTATTTCCTGACTTGATAAACAGTGAGTACACTGCTCTATATATAACTGCTATACTTGCAATACACTATTATGGTCTATTAGCATTTGTTTGTCTAATCACGTCATATCCGGCTATCCAGACATCAGTACATCCATTTGGGTGTATTGAGGACCTCGCGATGTGCATTGCGCATGTGCGAGGTTGCTTTACGGCAGCTCATCACAGATAATCTGCCGTAAACAACCTCACGCATGCGCAAATGGGTGTACTGATGTCCGTATAGCCGGATATGACGCGATTAGCGTCATACCGGCTAATCCGCCCATGTAAGATGACGAGAAGGATCAATATAGTTTAGCACGCCCATCGGGGAGTGAATAATTGAATTACAGGCACGATGAGAAGCCAGAAGAAACTTTATACATACAGAATATTTACACAAAGGGATGGCTAGAATTCAATAAAGATGGTGCAGGGACAGGTATTAATAGGCTGGGGGCTGATGTTTAGGGGTCAGGTTCCCTTTAAAATTGAAAAAGATATGGGTTTTGGAAAACGGCAACACAAACAGAATTTTTTGTTTTTTTACACATTTTCCCCCAAATTTTGACCTCTTCAATGAAAAGAACTATATATATATTTGCTTTCTGCCTAAATGTACTAGCTTGCAGAATCACATAGTGATCATGGTAATTAAACCCTCCTAAAACAACGATCGAACTGAACTTTTTTGCAATTTCAATGCACTCAGAATCTTTTCCTGCTTTGCAGTTCTTCAAATGATAAAATTAATGGTGTCATTCAAAGTACAACTTATCACACAAAAAAACCCTCATATGCTTAGGTGGATGAAGAAAAAAAAAAAAAAAAGTTATGACTCTTGGAGGAAGGTGAGGAAAAAAATGAAAAAATGGACATTGGCCTAAGGGACAAGGGGTTAAAACAGTTGATCAGTGTGAACTTATGGAAACTTTACTTAGGCTGGCTTCACATTGCAGATCAGATCCGATCCGTGGCTGTGAGGGTGAACCTTACAGCCCCGATCGGATCAGCACACAGAACCGGAGGGCTAATATGCCCTCCGGTCCGTTGTGCTGCTGCACAGCTGCCGCCACTGATGAATCAGGATCGTGGCTGGCAGGGAGCTAGCCGAGGTCCTGAAACAACAGCAGCGTGCAGCCACAGGTGTCCAGTTCCCGGATCCTCCCGGACCAGGGCAATCTGGCCCCATAGGCTCCCATGTTAGGGAGCGCCGGATTGCCCCGCATCCGGGAGGATCCGGGCGAGTCCAGGCGAATCCGGGAGTAGCCAATTAGAAGAGATATTCTCCTCTCGGACACAAAAATGCTGCAAGCAATGTTTTTGTGTCCGTGAGAGAATTCTGAATTCTGCCGGATTGTCCTGGACAAATCAAATAGAAATCGGATGGCAGAGAGCTGCCATCAGGCTTCTATCCGGCCCCATAGTATACTATGGGGCCAAAATCCGGTCCGGGGCTGTCCAGTTTACACGGACAGCCTCGGTTCGGATCTGACCTGCAATGTGAAGCCGGCCTTAGTTGTATTACCAATAGGATTCACAACACAACCCTTTCAATTGGGTAATAAATCAAGTTAACAACGAAACAGTAGGATCGGGCAATAAGCTCTTGAGCATGGCGGTTTTTCAACCATCGCCTGATTGCACATGTAACAGGAAAGAAGGACCAAGCACATTATATTTCAACATTCTAAATCCTTTGTTACCACAGGAGACTAGATGCTGCCAGTATGGTCTTACAGCTGAGTATTTGCTTTACTCAATTGCTTGGTTGACTCATTTTACAGAAGCACTCCCATGAAATGTTCTGTTCCCAAAACCTGCATAAATGTATGTTATGAAGTGTGTGTTAATATATTCACTAATTGTTGTCTTCTCCTGTTTCCATTGGCAATCCAGTCCTCTTCTGACTCATGTGACTGCAATTCTATCTCAATGGATCCCACTGGGGTTTATGTGTGAGTTTGAAGTCACATTTAGGTTCTGTGCACATATTGAACATTTTAGCAGCATTGTACATCAGTATATGCAAGCTAAAAACAGGAGTGGTCGATAAATGCAGAAGTAGTGCATATATTTTCATTATACTTTTCCTCTGATTGTTCTCCGGATTTTGGATTACAAATATTGATCTAAAATATTGACCAAGTACTGAAAGTGTTAAAGTGGCTTTACAATGTAAGTCTATGGCCAGGGTCACACATACCATCCGTTTTTTGCTTAAATCCGTTTTTGGGATCATTTTGGTCATTTTTTTTCCAAAGTCCAAAAGCGCATATGTGTTAACGCATGTGTGTATGCGTTTTTGTGCAGCATCCCAAAAAACTTAGCTAGCAGCATTTTTGGGTGCATTAAAAAAGGCATGCTTTTTTTTAACATGGGGCCCTATGGGAGACGCATGCATTAACGCATGGTACATATAGCACCATGCGTTGACGCATATGCATTTTTGAGGAAAAATGTCTAAGGCTAGGGCCACACTTAAATACAGAATTGCGTTCACTGCATCCAGATCCAGATGCGGTGAACGCAATTGTCTTCTGACATCCAGCAATCCGGGAACCGGATTGCTGAAGACGCAATCCGGTAACTGGATTGCTCAGGATGTGTAATCCTGAGCAATCCAGTTACCGGATAGTTTGCTCATCCCTGCTGCTGCAGGGATGAGCAAACTGTTCTGTGCAGTGTTGAAACTATTTATTTTATTAATAAATGTTCCTATAATGTCTCTAGAGGGTGCCCACTCCCCCTAGAGATCTTCCACCCACTCAGGTGGGCATATAATGGTGGAATCACTTATGTACAGCAGCTGTCTCCTGACAGCTGCTGTTCAGTTTTATGAATGAAAGCGCGTGCTCCTCTGAGTGCGGCGCGCATACTATTGCTATTGCTATAGTATGTGCGCCGCTGTATGAGGTTCTGAAGCCTTATACAGTAGATCTATGGGCAGCCAGGATAAGCAAAGAATATGCGGGAACCACATTGCTCAGGTTTACACATACTGAGCAATCCAGTTCCCGCACTGTGGATGTTAAAACCGCTCCGAAAACTGCAGCCTGCATGATTTTTCATGCAGGCTGCAGAGCCGGAGACGGAAACCGGATTGCTTGTGAAGCAATCCGGTTTTTATAATAGGCTCCTATGAGAAGCGTTTCATGATCCGGTTTTGAGCTTTTTGAAAGCTCAAAACCGGATCAGGTTTTTCAAAAAAAAAAACTGATGTGTGACGTTGCAGACAGAGTTTCCTGTGCGGTGCTGTAAAGCGCACTCCAAGCAGCTGCCTGTGTGACAGGTAGTTAAGGTAAACATAGGGTAACTAGGGACTGCGTTTTCCAGCACCGCATAGCGGTAACGCTATGCGGTGCTGGAAAAAGTTCTAAGTTAAAACCGGATTGTTGTAGGCTAGGGTCAAAACGGAAATGTGACCCTAGCCAAAATCCAGGACCTCAGGGGGCACTATTGGCACCCTAAATAAAACAAATCCATTTTTCAAAGGGCTTAAAAAAGTGGATTGGTATGTGTGACCCTGGACTATGAAGTTTCATTGAAAAACACTATAACTCTACGTAGTATAAACAAGTTCCAACTGATGCATAGACCCATGTGTGATCCATCAAAACAGAAGTGAAGCCATGTGAGCGAAGACAAGACCGGAAATTGGCTGCAAACCAGAGAAGATGGCAATCAGTGCAAATGTTAACACACTAATGGTGGGTTTACAGGCCGCGATATCGGCGTCCAACTCCGATCCAACTCCGAAAAAAAGTCACGTGGTTCGTGAGTTGGACCCGATATCGTTCCTGCATCGTACTGTTTGAAGGTACAATACGATGCAGGAACGATGGTAATCCGATATCGGGGGTCGAATGAGCGTGCTATTCAACCGCCCGATATCGGATGCCTGTTGGAGCTGGATCGCTGCGTGTAAACATCCAACTCTGATGTGTACGCCGACGCTACCCATTAACTCCCATGTTAAATGGTCGTTACTGGGTTGGTGGGCGTACACATCATAGGGACGTTGTTTCCCGATATCGCAGCGTGTAAACCGCCGATGCGATATCGGGAAAAGTGCTCAAAAAATGCGCGCTCCCGCGCCGTTGTATAGCGATATCGTCCCGATATCGGGACGTGTAAACCCACCATAACATTGCATTACATACACATTTCCACAAGTTAAAGAAATAAAACGTTTCATGGGAGTGCTACTTTAATTGCGTGGCCAGCTAAAGGATTTACAGAGACATCAAAGCTTGTAGCAAATGACTTCAGAAAACATCTCGTCAAATTACACATTGTCCATAATCTTTTTGAGAAAACCTCAAAATAATGATTATTAGTTTTAAAATATATTCTCCTTGTAAGAATGGAATAATCAATTTGTTATTACGCAAAACAAGAGGAATAGACCTACAAATGTGAGCCTACCATAGTTAATGTGTATGACAACCTCTGCAACAATTCACAAGAGGTATCTTAAACACTAAACAAAACTACATAATATACACCTTTATAGCTAGCCTGAAATTAAAGTCATAAATAGTTATCCACTTGGGTAAAAGCAGACAAGTCACCAATAGGGATGAGCGAGTAGTAAAATTTTCGGACTTGCTATACTCGTAACGAGTAGGTCCCGATACTCAGGTACTCATTACGAGTAGCAAGTCTAATGTAAGTCAATGAGAAGAGCAAGTAAGCCGAGTAATTCCTCAGCTGGACCCTACACAGTGGTCTGGGAGCTGAGGAAAAGGCTGAAATGGGTGCATTATTGTTTGAAAGCCGGCGGTAAAAAGCCGCCGGCTTTTAAACAATCATTCAGCCTGATCCTCTGCCTCCCATCTTGATCCTCCACTCCCCCGCAGTCTCCCCGCCTGATCCTAAGTTACGCATCACAAGGGAGCGGGGAGTGAAGGACCTGGGTGGGGAAGTCGGCAGTGAGAAGACTTCACCGCCTGCTTTCCTGTGCTGCACTCCCTGGTCCCTGATGCCCCCTCCCCGCTCCCTGGTCTGCACTCCCCGCCTGTTCCTAACTTGGGATCATGCAGAGAGACAGCAGGGGAGCGGGGAGGGGGCATCAAGGAGCAGGGAGCGCAGCACAGAACGGGAAAGCCGGCGGTGAAGTCTTCTCACTGCCAGCTTTCCCGCCAGTTATTTCAAATGAACAGCTGATGCTGATCAGCTGTTCATTTGAAGTAGCCGCGCGGTGCTGTCAGAGTTCATGTGAGTTCATGCAGCATGAACTCACATGAACTTTCCCACGGCTTGGTGCAGAGATTAGCTACATCTCTGGTAGAGGTTCTCTACCAGAGATGTATCTGAGCTAAAGAAGTAGACTGGATTGGACTATGTCAGATGGAAAATTATTTTTTTAATAAAGATGGAGTCTCTAAGTGTTGTTTTTCTTTATAATAAAACTTTTTTCTCTATGTTGTGTTTTTTTTTTAACACTTTACTAGAAATTCATGGTGGTCATGTCTAATATTGGTGTGACCCCATGAATGTTGGGCTTAGGGCCAGCTGATAATACAAAGCTGGCCCTAACCCCTTTATTACCCAGTGAGCCAATGCACCAGGGCCCTGGATGAGTTGGGTTCAGCGCCAGAAAATGGCGCTTCTATAAACGTGCCATTTTCTGGGATAGCTGCAGACTGCAATTCACAGTGGGGGCCAGAAAGCTTGGGCCTCCTTGCGCTGTGGATTCCAGCCCCCAGCTGCTTAGTTGTACCTGGCTGGATACAAAAATAGCGCGAAGACCCACATATTTTTTTTTTTTAATTATTTTATGAAAGTCATGAAATAATTTTAAAAAATGGCTTCCCTATATTGTTGCGTCTGGCCAGGTACAAATAGGCAGCTGCGGGTTAGGGCAGCCAGTTCCTGCCTAATGTACCTGGCTGGCACAAAAATACGGCAAAGCCCACGTCAACATGTTTTTGAAAAATTCATTAAAAAATGAAAAAATAAACTCATTTAGGGACTGCATCTTTATTAACCCCTCAAGTGGAGAGGTTAATAAAGATGCAGTCCCTAAATGTTTTTTTTTTTTATGAATTTTCCCCAACAATTTCGATATGGGCTTCGCTGTATTTTTGTACACCAGCCAGGTACAGTAGGCAGAAACGGGCTGCCCCCAACCCCCATCTGCCTATTTGTACCTGCCTGGGAACAGAAATATAGGGAAGACCTTTTTTTTATTATTTCATGAAATATACAAAAAAAAATACATGGGGCTTTGCGCTATTAAACAAAACAACACTTAGAGACTCCATCTTTATTAAAAAAATAATCGTCTGTCCGACGTAGTCCAAAAGGGAAGGAATCTTAGCCCTGCTACATCTCTGGTAGAGAACCTCTACCAGAGATGTAGCTGAGCTCTGCACCCAGCACCCAGCTCTGCACCAATCCTGACAGCACCATGCGGCTACTTCAAATGAACAGCTAATCAGCATCAGCTGTTCATTTGAAATAACCGGTGGGAAAGCTGGCAGTGAGAAGACTTCACTGCCAGTTTTGCTGTTCTGTGCTGCGTTCCCTGCTCCCTGATGCCCCCTAACCGCTCTCCTGCCACCTCTCCGTCCGAACCTAAGTTAGGACCGGGTGAGGAGTGCAGAACCAGGGAGCGGGGAGGGGGCATCAGGGAGCGGGGAGCACAGCACAGAATGGGAAAGCTGACGTTGAAGTCTTCTCACCACCGGCTTCCCTGCCCAGGTCCTTCGCTCCCTGTTCCCTTGTGCTGTGCTTCCCACCCAGTCCTAACTCAGGACCGGGGTGGGAGGCGGCGGGTGCAGCAGAGGATCAAGATGGGAGGCAGAGGATCGGGCTGAATGATTGTTTAAAAGCCAGCTGCTTTTTAACGCCGGCTTTTAAACAATCATGCACCCATTTCAGCCTTTTCTTCAGCCACCAGACCGTTGTGTAGTGTCCAGCTAAGGAATTACTTGCATTTCCCATTGACTTACATTGTACTCGTTACTCCTAGCGAGTAATCTCAAGGAAACTCGCAGAGTAACGAGTAGCCCGAATACCGTACTATTCGGCGAGTACCAATTATTAACGAGTATACTCGCTCATCCCTAGTCACAAACATAAACACTCAACCCCAGCAGTGAATGGCGACGATAGATAAAGTAAAAGACATAAAACTTAACTTTTACCGATCTACTAAAAAAGGTATATAAACCTAAAATGACAATTTAAAACCAGTGCAACAAGTGTTAGTGGATCCTTGTAAACTGATACTAAGCTCAATTGATCAACATTCAAGGACCACAATGATTTAGCTTGAGTATCAGCTAACCATTTATAAGCATTTGTTTCTTACTGTGCCTTTAAACATGCATAGTGAATAACTCAGGACTATTGTCCTACAAAATTCGAGCGAGTCAATAATTCAGAACGTTCTCACCCATCTTGTGGACGTTCTTATGATGAATGCATAGCCAGCTGAACATTCCCTTCCAGAGTGTGTTTTTTTTTATGACAACCACTTCATCCAGTTCAGGGTTGCAAATATCTCACCACGTCCCTCCCGACGCGTTTCTATACAGGGTATGTCATCAGGGAAGTTTCATTTGGCTTGCTTGCCTGCTTAGTATAATGACATGCTTGCAGAGCCCACAAGAACACATGTCATGACATACCCTGTATACAAACGCTTCGGGAGGCACATGGTGGGATGTTTGCAACGCTGAACTGGATGAAGTTGTTGTCATAGAAAAGGGCAAACTCTGGAAGGGAAGGTTCAGCTGGCTATGCATTCATCATCAGAACGTACACAAGATGGGTGAGAACGTTCTGAATTATTGACTTGCTAGAATTTTGTAGGACAATAGTCCTGAGTTATTGGCTACGCATGTTTAAAGGTACAGTAATAAACAAATGCTTAAATGTGGATAGCTGATACTCAAACAGAATCATAATGGTCATTGAATGTTGATCAATTGAGCTTAATATCACTTTACAAGGATCCACTAACACTTGTTGCACTGGTTTTAAATTGTCATTTTAGGTTTATATACCTTTTTAATAGATCAGTAAAAGTTAAGTTTTATGTCTCTTACTTTATCGTCATCATTAACAGCTGGGCTTGAAAGTCATAAATAGAAAATTTATCTTTAAAGCATTACTCCAACATTTTTTTTATTTCACTACTGCCGTTTTGCTTTAAGTTTTAGGGCCACGTCACACACACAGATATCTGTGCAGATATTGTTGGCAGATCTCTGGTTGCAGTGAAATCATGGACACATTGCTCCATTTGTACATAGCCACAAAATGTAACAATGTGTCCATGATTTCACTGCAACCAGAGATCTGTGAACAATCTCTGCACAATTATCTGTGTGTGTGACGTGGCCCTAAGCCCCCCTACCCATTGTGTTATACTAATACTACATATTCATCTATCTTCACCACCCTCCGGTTTGTCTTCTGCAACATGTGACTGGCTGCTCCAAATGAAAGGCTTACCAGCAGTCTGCCCGTTATAATATGTGTTATATATATATATATATATATATATATATAAAAGAGAGAAAAAACTGCACAGCACTCTCAGACTAATGTGAACTGGTGCCAGCAGTGACGCTGGATATAAACTAGAAAAAAGTACTCTGCAGCACACAGCTACTACCAATGATGTACATGTGCTAACAAGCTATATATACCTGAGAAAAAAGTTTAAAAACTTACGTTTTTTCAAAAAACTCTAAAATCTTATCTTTTTATTTCTGAAGTTCTTGGTACACACAATGGCCAATGTCTGTTTGCTCACCGACTGCGACAAAGTGACTTCAGGTCCGATGAGTCCTACGCTGATATCCCTATCCTCCTTGTCCGCTCCCCCACTTCTCAGTGGGCAGACACCACCTCGACCCTAGATCACCTGTGGTCAATGAGGGTGCAGATTGCAGTAAGGAGCCAGCAACTCCATAAAATACAAAAGAGAAAAAAACTGCACAGCACTCACAGACTAATGTGAACTGGTGCCAGCAGTGACGCTGGATATAAACTAGAAAAAAGTACTCTGCAGCACACAGCTACTACCAATGATGTACATGTGCTAACAAGCTATATATACCTGAGAAAAAAGTTTAAAAACTTACGTTTTTTCAAAAAACTCAAAAATCTTATCTTTTTATTTCTGAAGTTCTTGGTACACACATTGGCCAATGTCTGTTTGCTCACCGACTGCGACAAAGTGACTTCAGGTCCGATGAGTCCTACGCTGATATCCCTATCCTCCTTGTCCGCTCCCCCACTTCTCAGTGGGCAGACACCACCTCGACCCTAGATCACCTGTGGTCAATGAAGGTGCAGATTGCAGTAAGGAGCCAGCAACTCCATAAAATACAAAAGAGAAAAAAACTGCACAGCACTCACAGACTAATGTGAACTGGTGCCAGCAGTGACGCTGGATATAAACTAGAAAAAAGTACTCTGCAGCACACAGCTACTACCAATGATGTACATGTGCTTACAAGCTACATATACCTGAGAAAAAAGTTTAAAAACTTACGTTTTTTCAAAAAACTCAAAAATCTTATCTTTTTATTTCTGAAGTTCTTGGTACACACATTGGCCAATGTCTGTTTGCTCACCGACTGCGACAAAGTGACTTCAAGTCCGATGAGTCCTACGCTGATATCCCTATCCTCCTTGTCCGCTCCCCCACTTCTCATTGACCACAGGTGATCTAGGGTCGAGGTGGTGTCTGCCCACTGAGAAGTGGGGGAGCGGACAAGGAGGATAGGGATATCAGCGTAGGACTCATCGGACCTGAAGTCACTTTGTCGCAGTCGGTGAGCAAACAGACATTGGCCAATGTGTGTACCAAGAACTTCAGAAATAAAAAGATAAGATTTTTGAGTTTTTTGAAAAAACGTAAGTTTTTAAACTTTTTTCTCAGGTATATATAGCTTGTTAGCACATGTACATCATTGGTAGTAGCTGTGTGCTGCAGAGTACTTTTTTCTAGTTTATATCCAGCGTCACTGCTGGCACCAGTTCACATTAGTCTGTGAGTGCTGTGCAGTTTTTTTCTCTTTTGTATTTTATGGAGTTGCTGGCTCCTTACTGCAATCTGCACCCTCATTGACCACAGGTGATCTAGGGTCGAGGTGGTGTCTGCCCACTGAGAAGTGGGGGAGCGGACAAGGAGGATAGGGATATCAGCGTAGGACTCATCGGACCTGAAGTCACTTTGTCGCAGTCGGTGAGCAAACAGACATTGGCCAATGTGTGTACCAAGAACTTCAGAAATAAAAAGATAAGATTTTTGAGTTTTTTGAAAAAACGTAAGTTTTTAAACTTTTTTCTCAGGTATATATAGCTTGTTAGCACATGTACATCATTGGTAGTAGCTGTGTGCTGCAGAGTACTTTTTTCTAGTTTATATCCAGCGTCACTGCTGGCACCAGTTCACATTAGTCTGTGAGTGCTGTGCAGTTTTTTTCTCTTTGTATTTTATGGAGTTGCTGGCTCCTTACTGCAATCTGCACCCTCATTGACCACAGGTGATCTAGGGTTGAGGTGGTGTCTGCCCACTGAGAAGTGGGGGAGCGGACAAGGAGGATAGGGATATCAGCGTAGGACTCATCGGACCTGAAGTCACTTTGTCGCAGTCGGTGAGCAAACAGACATTGGCCAATGTGTGTACCAAGAACTTCAGAAATAAAAAGATAAGATTTTTGAGTTTTTTGAAAAAACGTAAGTTTTTAAACTTTTTTCTCAGGTATATATAGCTTGTTAGCACATGTACATCATTGGTAGTAGCTGTGTGCTGCAGAGTACTTTTTTCTAGTTTATATCCAGCGTCACTGCTGGCACCAGTTCACATTAGTCTGTGAGTGCTGTGCAGTTTTTTTCTCTTTTGTATTTTATGGAGTTGCTGGCTCCTTACTGCAATCTGCACCCTCATTGACCACAGGTGATCTAGGGTCAAGGTGGTGTCTGCCCACTGAGAAGTGGGGGAGCGGACAAGGAGGATAGGGATATCAGCGTAGGACTCATCGGACCTGAAGTCACTTTGTCGCAGTCGGTGAGCAAACAGACATTGGCCAATGTGTGTACCAAGAACTTCAGAAATAAAAAGATAAGATTTTTGAGTTTTTTGAAAAAAGGTAAGTTTTTAAACTTTTTTCTCAGGTATATATAGCTTGTTAGCACATGTACATCATTGGTAGTAGCTGTGTGCTGCAGAGTACTTTTTTCTAATATATATATATATATGTATATAGTGTGTATGTAAAGTATTCAGAGCCCCTTGAATTTGTCACACTTTGTTTAATTGCAGCCAACGTGGGGTGCAGAGTGTAAAGGAGTCTGTAAAGTGTTAGTCGGGTCTGAATAATTACTATATCCGCTGAATATATATACAGTTGTGGCCAAAAGTATAGACACCCCTGCAATTCTGTCAGATAATACTCAGTTTCTTCCTGAACATGATTGCAATCACAAATTCTCTGGTATTATTATCTTCATTTAATTTGTCTTCAATGAAAAATCTCAAAAGAGAATGAAGCAAAAAGCAAAACTTTGATCATTTCACACAAAACTCCAACAATGGGCCAGACAAAAGTATTGGCCCCCTCTAATTGCGATCAACCGCTTCCGGTAACCATCAATGAGTTTCTTACAATGCTCTGCTGGAATTTTAGACCATTGTTGGTAGTCTTCAGACTTCATAATGCCATGCACACGGTCAAGCAGTCCAGTGCCAGAGGCAGCAAAGCAACCCCAAAACATCAGGGAACCTCCGCTATGTTTGACTGTAGGGACCGTGTTCTTCTCTTTGAATGCCTTATTTTTCTCCTGTAAACTCTATGTTGATGCCTTTGCCCAAAAAGCTTTACTTTTGTCTCATCTGACCAGAGAACATTCTTCCAAAACGTTTTAGGTTTTCTCAGGTAAGTTTTGGCAAACTCCAGCCTGGCTTTTTTATGTCTCGGGGTAAGAAGTGGGGTCTTCTTGGGTATCCTACCATACAGTCCTTTTTCATTCAGACGCCGACGGATAGTACGGGTTGACACTGTTGTACCCTCACACTGCAGGGCAGCTTGAACTTGTTTGGATGTTAGTCGAAGTTCTTTATCCACCATCCGCACAATCTTGCGTTGAAATCTCTCATCAATTTTTCTTTTCCGTCCACATCTAGGGAGGTTAGCCACACTACCATGGGCTTTAAACTTCTTGATGACACTGCGCACGGTAGACACAGGAAAATTCAGATCTTTGGAGATGGACTTGTAGCCTTGAGATTGCTCAAGCTTCCTCACAATTTGGTTTCTTAAGTCCTCAGACATTTCTTTGGTCTTCTTTCTTTTCTTCATGCTCAATGTGGTACACACAAGGACACAGGACAGAGGTTGAGTCAACTTTAATCCATGTCAAGTGGCTGCAAGTGTGATTTAGTTATTGCCAACACCTGTTAGGTGCCACAGGTAAGTTACAGGTGCTGTTAATTACACAAATTAGAGAAGCATCACGTGATTTTTCTAACAGTGCCAATACTTTTGTCCACCCCCTTTTTATGTTTGGTGTGGAATTATATCCAATTTGGCTTTAGGACAATTCTTTTTGTGTTTTTCCATTGAAGACAAATTAAATGAATATAATAATACCAAAGAATTTGTGATTGCAATCATTTTCAGGAAGAAACTGAGTATTATCTGACAGAATTGTAGGGGTGTCAATACTTTTGGCCACAACTGTATGTTTATATATATATATATATATATATATATATATATATATATATATAGGAATCTGAGAGTCCTCAGTGGTTGATACCTTTTAATGGTTGACTGAAAAGATGGTAAGCATAGCATGCTTTTGGGACACTATGGCCCCTTCGTCAGGCTGAGATCAGCAATAGTGTCCCAAAAGCTTGCTATGCCTACCATCTTTTCAGTTAGCCATTAAAAGGTATAAACCACTGAGGATTCTCAGATTCCAATATTTTTCTATCGAGTGGCTAACATGGTATGAACATTCTTTACCATATATATATATGGTGATGGGAGATATCTGTCAGCCAGGTTGTTAAACTCCATGATATGATTCACCACATTCCTCCCTCCTCAGGGTTTGGTCAGGGAAATTGAATGTTCACCTATGTGTTTTTTTTCTGTAGTGTATGTTTGGACTGTGCCAAGCACAGTGTGCAGTTCTGAGCCATAGAGCTGATCCTACCTTTTTGGTGGGACTTCATTTGTTTTCTTTTGCCAGACAAACTGCGGATGTTTTGTTTGTGTTCATATGGTTTTTGACGGTAATAGACTTGACATTTACCTCGCAAGGCTTCCTGTGTCTACCTGGAGTTGAAGAC